>CM075938.1:46897401-47146904 GCA_038030265.1 Corythucha ciliata | reverse complement strand
ATCGTACTCAGTATCGAATGAAAAGTATCGATTCCTGAAGTACTCATTTCCCAGTATCGAATCAAAGTATCGAAATAGTACTTGGTATCGAAAAAAAGTATCGATACCAAAACTACTGGGTATCGATTGAAAAGTATCGATACTTTACTCTATTTACTGGTATCGATTCAACTCTAGTCCTACCTCGATCCACTCAAGATACTATACAGGGTGTACAGAAACTCACTGCACAGCCGAAAACCAGTGATAGGACACCTGATTTGTGATCAAAATTACTATTTGCTATCATTAAATGCCAGCTGCTCGCCAGTGGATTGATCGAATACTAAAAGTAACTAGCTCTTCTGAAAGAGCACAAAATTTCCTTTAAAATGACGTAATATTCGTTCCCAACAATAGCCCATGACAGGAGTAGGAGCTGTAGATTTCGAAGCGAATCCAGTTTTTATTGTTTTCGCTACATTTTCCAACGCGATTTCCCCAATTTTCTTAAATGGAAAAGTACTTTTGTAATTACTGGGAAAACTGCTCCATCTTGTAAGCTTTCAAATGGTGTGCACCTTTTTATGGTTTCTACCTTTTCTTGCCGGCGTACATGCGATCTTTCTGTTTTTTAATCATTGTAACTTAGTCAAAACGATTCAATTTAGCGAAGATGGCGTGAAAATGAGATCTTCTAATTTAGGGAGTTGCCTTAAATTGAATGAATGAGCTTCCAATGAACGTGGATCGAGCCCCCTCAGTGAGTGGGGAGGGGATAGGCCTACCACCATCTTAAATTTTCATCTAGTTTTGACGGATTCAGACGGTATGACCACGAAACTTCAAGCTTTTAACGAGTGAAATAGATAATGGATGGAACTGCACCCCTCCCGTGCGTGAAGGGTGCGTCTGACTTACGTGATTAGTAAATCACCTCCTGCCACCTTTTGGAAAATCAAATTATTGTTTGAAATCAATAAATCTAATGAATAGAACATACCGTACAATTTAGTCTCTTTTTTTAACAAAACTACCAGAAGAAAGCGCTTTTCGAGCATGACCACAGTATACATTGTTAAAGCCTGGGTCAGTTAGTTCAGGAAATACAACCAGTCAAAAAAATACTTAATCTCGCCAAAAAGCGAGATTTTATTGCTAGGGTAACTTTTCAAGACCCGTAGCACTCAAATACCGGTGATTCGTACTTGGTTAAAAAAAAAATGAGAGGGGAGGTTGTACGTCCAAAATGCAACAAAAAATGTCCTATGTCCTAAGGTCAGATTTCGATTCCTAGCCGAGATAATCAATTTGTTGTTTTTAGCACATCACGGGTTTTCGCAACAAAAACAGGTGTAACATGGGAAATAAGCGTCCTAGGTTATATCCAACGACACCACTGAAAAGAGCACCCTTTTTTCTGTGTGAGTAAAGACATTTTGTCCAATGATAGTGAAAGATTCTTTGAGTAAACTGGGAAAATATCGGGATATTTTAAAAACATGTCAGCTTTTGACAACTGTTCAAAGCTAGACTACATTGGCCATGGTGCTCCCAGCGCCGGGCAAATTCCTCTAAAACTGAGTGAAGTAACTTAGTTTAATACTTCATGCTTATTTTACTCCTGCCCTTCGCAATGTTTTGATAAAAATCCATTGTTATCCAAAAAATGAGGAAACTAAGCCCATTTTGAGTGCCTAAAAGTAGATACGAAAGCTATTCCAAGAATGTTTTTTTTTCAGCTTATTCCACTTTTATTTGTCTTTCCTCATAGATTAGCGTAGTAAAAGTGAATTAAGCTGAAAAAAAAGTTTTAGGAATGGCTCTTGATCTTCTTGTAGGCACTCAAAATGGGCTTAATTGCCTCATTTTTTGGTATAACAATGGATTTTTCTCAAAACAATACGAAGGACAGGAGTAAAATAAGCATGAAGTATTAAACTAAGTTACTTCACTCAGTTTTAGAGGAATTTGCCCGGCGCTGGGAGCACCATGGCCAATGTAGTCTAGCTTTGAACAGTTGTCAAAAACTGACATTTTTTAAAATATCCTGATATTTTCCCAGTTTACTCAAAGAATCTTTCACTATCATTGGACAAAATGTCTTTACTCACACAGAAAAAAGGGCGCTCTTTTCAGTGGTGTCGATGGATTTAACCTAGGACGCTTACTTCCCACGTTACACCTGTTTTTGTTGCGAAAACCCGTGATGTGCTAAAAACAACAAATTGATTATCTCGGCTAGGAATCGAAATCTGACCTTAGGACATTGGAAATTTTTTGTTGCATTTTGGACGTACAACCTCCCCTCTCATTTTTTTTAACCAAGTACGAATCACCGGTATTTGAGTGCTACGGGTCTTGAAAAGTTACCCTAGCAATAAAATCTCGCTTTTTGGCGAGATTAAGTTTTTTTTTGACTGGTTGTATTTCCTGAACTAACAGACCCAGGATGCTCGGGCTGGGCTTTAATTGTAGCAAATTTAGTTGGCTTTAACAATGTATACTGTGGTCATGCTCGAAAAGCGCTTTCTTCTGGTAGTTTTGTTAAAAAAAGAGAAAAAAGTGATGAAATTTCTTGGTTTTTCGAGTGCCACGAGTTGAGCACAAGGTTTTGAGGGTTGCAAACTTGAGTAATAACTGCTCTCATTGGTCCTAACAACACGCGAATAAAAAATTAATTACATGCATATTTGCGATGTTTGATGTTTATATTGACTGGCCTAATTATCCGTGGATTTCGAAATGAAATGCTCACCTGCATAGCACTAAGACAAGTAAAAGCCTTGAGAGGAAATGTGAGTGTGTGTGATGAAATAACTATGATATCAAAACGGGTGATAATTTTTGGGTAAAATGTAATTTATGTGAGTGTGTGTGATCAAATAGTAACTGTGATATCAAAACGGGTGATAACTTTTGTGTAAAATGTAATTTATGTGATAAAAATGGGCTGTGATGAAAAATGAGATAGACCAGAAATGCATGAGAGATAACTTAGTGATAAATTACTCAAGCCTGAACAAAATAACGAAGTAGGATTAAGTACAATATTATTAATTCATAATACAGCAAGAAAGATGGGCTAATAACCATTGGATGTTGATGCCCTTTAAGAGAAAAAAAAATATAAATAAAATAATAATAATAATAGTAATAAAATAAAATAAATTTTAACAAAAGGAAGTAATGTGATGATTTGAACAGATGACAACTAAATTCATGGAAAAAATAAATCAGTTTCTATTTTAGCCCAGTAAAATAAGGTGTCGAAGGTTGCAATAATTAGGTTAGATGATTTTTTTGTTTCATGTTGTTGGGGGGTGGTGTAGGTATGGTGTGTTCAAATTGTTGACCTCGAAAGACCTCAGGATCATCCTTGAATTCGGGGAAGACGGCGCAATTTTTGGCTTTTTTTCGGGTTTAGGCACTTTTTTTGCTTAAGTAGCCATTTCTCGGCTGTGACTGCGATGTAACATTTCAAAGCAGACAAAACTAGTCCAAAGCGGGATCTGGAGGTATCAAAGTATCTAAGATAGAGATCATCAAACGTATGATAACTTTTTAAAATTGACAAATGATGTTGATGTTTCCATGTCTTCATCATCCGTAACCACGTGGAATCATTTTAGTGGTCAAAATGGTGCACGGCTAAACGGATTAGGCTAAACGTTCCAACAAAGAGAAGGCAGAACGATAACAGTTCGGTAGTTCCTAATTGCATTAGTTGGTACGGCCGTTACTCGTAGTAGGCTGTAATAAATTTTGTCGGTTTTCGTTATTCGTGACCATGTAGGAACATTATACAAAATTGACTTAATTCCCCCCGTAATTTTTTTTTTATGTGGGTTTGATAAAAAATATATAATATTTATACCCTTTTTTACAAATAAAAAATACCATTAATTTTTTCAATTGGTTTTCCTCGCCGTCACATTTTTTTACAAATAGACGTTTTGGGGCTAGTTAGACACGCGAATTTATTTAATAAATTTTAATTAGTTAAAATGAATTATAAATCGAAAAATGAGTTGGTTCAGATGCTCAACATTCAGTTCCAACTAATGCATGCCCTTTTCATTTCATTCAAAATTCCCTCATTGCTAATTTGGCGTTTAAAAAAAATGTTGCGAAAACGCAACTTTGGCAGTTTACCGACCATGTACTCTTTTTGGTGAACGGACAGGCTCGATCACGCTTGAGCCGGCTAAAGCCGAGAGAGACTGATAGAGCTTCTTCTTTCTTCAAGTCTCATTCTGTTCGCGGCTTTTGTGATGCATGAGTGACTATTTTTGTGTCTATATTTTTTGAAATTTACGTTTATTTTACTATATTTCAATGCTACCTAAATCCTCGTCGTCGTCGTCGTTTATTCACGAGGTAAGTGAGAAGAGTCTATTGTCTTTTCAGAGCGTAGAAATGCAAGTAATACTACTTTTTAGATGGAACAACATCCTCGCTTTGGAGCTACGAAGCGGTGCTACACAGCAGAAGAGGTCGCGGAAGTCCTGTGCAGCATTAGCGATTCAGACAACGATGAAAATATTCGCGACGCGGTAATTATTCCTCCTGACGTAGATACTTTGACTGACGAGGAGCTAATTGATGACGACCTGCTTGTTCTAAACGATGGGGGAGGTGAGCTACCATCCGATGTTGTCGGAACATTTGAAATTCATGGACCTGACGCTCCAGTCACCGAAACTAGCCAACCAGTGGAAGCCCCGGAGCGTAAAAAAAAGAAGAATAAATCGATGTCGACGCCCGATTGAAACCCTAAACCTGAGTGGACAAGGTCAAATTTTCTCCCTAAGGCTTCTCCCGTCAATATTGAGAAAAAAGAGGTTGACAAACTAATTTTTATCCACAGTGGCAAGTCACCTTATGACATTTTCTCTCTCTTCATAACCGACGATATTCTGCTCGAAATCAAAAACTTCTCGGAGTGTTATGCCGCTCAGAAAAACGATCCAAACCTCCAAACCAAACTCCAAACCAGTCTTCCTGAGCTTCGACGGTTTATAGGGATCCTGTATTTATCAGGGTACCATTCACTTTCACAGACTACTTTTTATTGGAGTAAGGATGAGGACAAAGGGCTACCCGTTGTTCGAAAAGCCATGTCTCGCAACAGGTTTCTCGAAGTAAAAAAGTTTATTCATCTTTCGGACAACTCTAAGCTCGACAAAGCCGATAAATATTCCAAAATAAGGCCTCTGATCGATCGCCTCAATGAACGATTCATGTCCTTCGGAGTTTGGAGCCACAGCCTGTCAATCGACGAAGAGATGGTCCCCTACTTTGGAAGACACTCGGGAAAAATGTACATTCGAGGTAAACCTATCCGATTTGGGTTCAAGTTATGGTGTTTGGCATCTTCAACTGGATATATCTTCCAGTTTATACCGTACGCTGGTGCAAGTGAGCATGACGATGGTCTGGGACTTGGAGAAAGAGTGGTACTGAATCTTTTAGACGTCGTTAAGGTTCCCAAAAATCACGCCGTTTTCTTCGACAATTTTTTTTCATCCTACAACTTATTTTCGAAATTGTCGCTTCGGGGATTCTTTGCTACTGGCACCGCCAGAGTAAATAGATTATCTAAGTGCCCCGTGAATAACAGCAAAGTTCTGTCTCGCGAGGCTAAAGGCTCCTTCGTCACGGCGGTGGACAAAAGACAAAAAATTTTAGCCGTTAGTTGGCATGACAACTCGATCGTTACTGTGCTGACAAACTACAGCACGGTGGAACCGATCGCTTCGGCGAAAAGATACAATCGCAAAACGAAAAAACACGACTTCGTCCCACAACCAAACCTTATAAAAGACTACAACCAAGGAATGGGTGGAGTCGACCTACACGACAGCGCGATTGCCGACTATAGGATAAGGATGAGAGGCAAAAAGTGGTGGTGGCCGCTTTTTTCAAATTCACTGGATAGTGCCATGGTGAACGCGTGGAAATTCTACAATTTGGTACACGATAAGAAGATCTCGCAAGTTGAGTTTAGGTCTTCGGTGGTACTCTGTCTTCTGAAAACAGAAGAGGCACAGGAATGTGTAGTGGCGTCGCAGCCCACCACCAGCGTCATGAAAGGCCGGCCATCCCGGATGTCCCTACCTACTATACCGTGCGGCATGACCGTGTTGGGCACATGCTGGTGAAATCGGAGAAGCGGAGAAGGTGCCGCATCTGTAAGTCACAAACTGTTTTTAAATGTGGAAAGTGTGATGTTACTCTACACACTAAATGCTTTCAAAAGTTCCATACTGAATAATAAAATTTCATAAGTTTTTTACTATTTCTCACTCATTGACTGAGCGCGCAACAACCCCTCCTCCACCCGTCACCACTCTTTATTACACTGGACCCTTCTAGATTTCTCAAACAACACGCCATAGATTTTAGAACAAAGGAAATAATTCGCAAACACCCGAAGAATCGATAAATTTTCTACCGAATCTAACGAAAACGGGGTGAAAAGTACTTTATCGGTAAACTGCCAAAGTTGCGAAAACGCAACATTTTGTAACTCGGTAACTAATAACTATAAAAATCTGGGGAATTTTTTTTTATGCTAATTACATCATATTGAGTGAGAGAATAACAAATTTACCAAAAAAATAATTATTAATGGGGTCGGTAAAATATGGGTTAATGGTCGTTCTCACAAAATTAGACCAGGATGACTTCTGTAACACCAATTTTTCGATAACTATATAGGTATAACTATATAGGTATTCAGAATTTTAAGATGCATACTTAATATGGATACGTTACGATTAGTATACTATGCGTTATGCCAGTCCATTATTTCCTATGGAATTTTAGTTTGGGGTAGTTCACATAAATATATCATAAATAGAGTAATGGTAGCGCAAAAAACCCTGATTAAAATAGCTTTAAAAAAACCCTTTCTGTATTCCTCCTCTAGATTATTTGAAGACTTCAGTGTATTTACAGTTGATCAGTTGCGTACTATGTCAATTTGCCTCCATATGTATAAAGTTTTTTCCTCTGAATACATAAATAAGCACGCTCATTTTACAAGATTGTCTCAATGCACAAACATTATGGTTCCTATTCGTAATACTGCTTTCTATGACAGACACGCTTCAATCCTAGCTTTAAAAATTGCTGTTATTAATAGGTTTAATTATTGTCAGTTTGAGTCCCTTAAACAATTTAAAAGATATCTAGTCACTAAATTAAGAGAAAATAGTCTTAAGGTACCAGAATAACTTTGTTCATGTTTATATCTATTACGCTGTAGCTGTGTTGTTGTATTTGCTGCTGCTTTGAGTAATTTGGCGTAATTGTCATTCATTTGTGTTGTTGAGTTATTTTGTTGCTCATTGTACTAGGAAGTTAGGTAAATGATTATTTATTCGCCCTTTTTCACTCGCCGCTGTTATGAGTCAGCTCCAGTCCTCTACTCAAGTTTACCTTCTTGAGGGCTGGTTAAATAAATAAATAAATAAATAATATAATAAGAGCATTTTGTCCTTTATAGGAAGTAGATCACAAACGCATGTAACTCATCCGGCAATGACATAATTGTGACTGAAAATGTCTGATAAACGCATACTTTAGGACTGAAAACTGAAAAGTAATGCAATATTTCAACTTAATGGTAACTTGGATGTCAAAAGTAATAAAAAATATATTTCAATCCACCCTTTCTCTCTTGGACAGTTGGAGCCTGACAGAAGACTCTTCTCCTTGACACTTGTAACGTCATCCATAAGAAATGTCGAAATGTCTTCCGTGTCGCCTTCTATATCCATGGGGTCTTCTACATCTACACAGTCAAAATCCACGAGTGGGTCCGGTCAATTCTCACATGACTCGCCACTGCAATTAATGCAGAGCTTAGAACGCTTGAGACTGGCTTTTCTGCACCCACAACATGCGTTGGTACAACCCTTCTTACAGCAGGAAACATCTTCAAGAGTAGGGAGAGAGCAGGATCATTAGACATTTTTTTCGGAATGAGGCCTTGCAGTGATTGGACTCATTCCAATTTCAATGGGCTCTTCTCGTTTCCTATAAAGCAGTGGTTTTAAATATTTTGTGGCTCGCGACCCTCTAAATTCTGCTATAGTTTCTTCGCGACTCATGTGCATAATATGTATACTATTTAGGTGTGGAGGGGGGGGGATTTGGGTTTTCAGTGACTGCACACGTTACTGTGAAAGCCCGAATCCTATACTGAAAGCCCAAACTCAACGGTGACTGTCACATTCACCATAGCAGAGAAAATTATAGCTATCGAAAGCCGGGGAAATTCGGGGAGGATTCGGGCTTTCAGTGGTAGATATTATTTTTATATCATCTATCGATATAAATATTATGGGTATACACGGAAATCAACACTATTTAGATATTCAACTTATGGGCGACACTTGAACGCTGTATGGAATTTACTGGGCTTTCAATTTGTGTACACTTTATGTAATTGGTTCAGCATGATCTCTCTCAGATGATCGAAAATCCGTATCGGAGGTGTATCGAGAGCAGTGCATAAAGATAATATGCTGAAAGTCTTTCAGCATGTGGCAGGCTCCACAAAAGGCGTCGCGTCGGGCCTTGCCGTTTTATTAAGATATACGCCACAAATTCTGTGATTATATCTCACGATTATACGACACATTAGTCCCTCGGACCAAATTAGATGTTCGAAAGCAGGGTACCTGGGGATTTTAGGATTGACTTTCCCGTCTCAATTTGACATTTTGCCTGAGAGCACTGTTTCACGCTCTCTCTGAAATTTGAAATGGGTGAATGAAATAATGAATTTGAAGACTATACAGCCTCAGGTGAATAAAGAAAGTAACGGTAGCAAAACATAAAATAGTGGGGAGGACACAGCCCTTTAGGACAAAATTATGGGTCGCCAGTCGCCACCTAAGTGTGGATAACGGACGGTGACCCAGCCAGCCCGCCACCCATTGGTTGAAAACCACTATCAAACCCCACCACTATCAAAACACTGGGGATAACAAGACGTTTGCCCTCATTTTTGAAGATTCAGTCTAGTCTAGCAAAATAGTTAGTACTATCATGATCATTAAAGGTTTCTACAATGTCACAGCTAACGAAAACGAAGAACCATAGACAGCATTTCGGACTGTTGACAAATTTGCCTAAATTTGACGAGCTGTATATTGGAAACGATAATACATTCAGAACCCGCTTTAGGCTGGTTTTCTCAGAAATTTTCTCATTTTTGAAAAGTTACTTCGAAGGCACAACCGAAAAATGGCTAGTTTAGCGTGAAAGAGCCAAAACCCCCAAAAAGTCCCACATTTCTGTGGTTTTTCGAGAATTCCAGGATGATCCCGATGTCTTTCGAGGTCAAAAATTTGAACTCGTCATACCTGCACCATCCCAGACAACATAAAAAAAAATATCATCTACCCTAATTATTGCAACCTGACCCCCCCTTTTTAGTTCTTATTTTACTGGACTATTTTGTCGTTGCATTGAAATGGTGTTCATTTATTTACTATAGAAAAGCGTGCTAAAAGAGCGTGTAAGACATTACAAACACGACCATCGTTTCGGAGTAGATTCCATAATTTTACTTCAGTAAACATCACTCAGACAGTCAGACTTGTTTTAGCCATGTCCATATAGTTTTTTCTCATTTTTTCAAAAATGATTTGATATTGGCGTTGATTACATTTCCCGTGTACTCGGTTTCGATTTTTGCCAAACTTTATATACACTTTATACTTTATATAGTTCCAGTCGTATTCTTGGAAAAGCGTGTCCCTGTGAAATGAGGGCTCTTCCACAAGCCTATTGCTCACATTAAACTCTGAAATCAACCAAGGATGCTTTTTTAGCGAATTTTTAAAAATTTTGAGTGGGGGTTCGATTACGAAAACTAAGGATTTCCGTCTCGGGAATGGGACAGGGAGGCGACGATGTGGCTGCTATTACTAAGTAGAGGCAGCATGCGGAGGGTTGTAGGGACGTTTACAGGCCACTATGCGCTACGTAAGCACCTCCACGTAATGGGAATGGTGGCATACCCGATGTGTCGGGGCTGCAAGTTGGAAGAGGAATCGGCTATGCACTTTGTAGGGGAGTGTGAGAGATATGCGGCTACTCGTTTCCGCATTTTCGGGACAGAATCTGTACAGGTCCTGCGTTTTACACCCTCATTCAGTACCAGTCGGTTCGCAAGACACCAGGATCGGACCGCAGAGGTAGCACCGTCCAAAGGGCGAGAGAGATCCGCTTCATTCCTACTGGAGCATAGAACCGTCGTGTCATCAGCGTAGAGAAAAAATTCAAACACGAAGGGAGATTGGGCCAAGCACAGGTCGTTGATGAACAACAAGAATAGTATGGGGACAGATAGGTTGCCAGGCATCACATTCTCGGGCATGGCGTATGAGCCGAGAACGGCTGAAGCGCTTCGGGCTCGGCTAAGCCGGGTGCGGGTGCGGGCCCACTGCATAATAATAGTATTAATAAGGATTTCCGTCATTTCCCCTCGCACCATTCATCCCCTCCTGAAGAACTTTGAACCTTTTTTGAAAATCTTATAACGCACCAATCGGGTTGCAACTTCCCGGGTCAAATCACCGGCGGTATGCTTTTCTTCCCAATCTGAGAAACAAAAGGCTACTAGCCTATAATACAGGCTCTATACCTACCTTATAATACAGGCTCCTAACTTCAAACCTAAACGACTTGAGGCCAAGGTCATTATGAATGAAATTTATTATGATTTTTATTTTTTTTATTATTTCAAAACTTTCAGATAAAGCATTTTTGAAAAATATTTATTATGCTTCATCCAAAAAAGCCCCCCTTCCTGCCACTCACCCAGTGTAGACGGCGCGCGGGGGGATCTACCATTTTTAGGTTTCGGACGCGAATTTTGATCGGAGCATAAATCTAAAGAACGTTTTGGAATCAGTACAACTGGGCTGTACCTGCTTTTTCCAAATTTGTAAAAAATACCAAATTTGGACTACGGAATTTTGGATTGGGCGGTGAACCTTGAAAAAAGGTTAACAATGCGAATTTTATGCGAAGCACCCAAGTACAATCCATTTTTCAAACTGAAAATCGGACCTTTTTTGTAGGCGTAAGAAGTGCCCCCGTTTTGATGTTTCCCTCTCACTTGCACACGTATCATCCCCTTTCGCCTTAACTAAAGGAATTGAAAAATGTGATGGTTTATAAAAATGTATCATCTGTTTTGAAGCACTTAAGGAAATGTAAAGGTTATAGTTCGAGAGCTGGCGACAGTCCCATTCAACCGGAAGAACATGGTCTGATTCGAAATACGTATTTCCTCAACCCCTTTCTTGTTATTTATTCTTCGCCAACATTTTGCCTAGGTAGAATTTCCTGAAGAACAAAGTGAGACTCGGAAAGCTTACTCGGATAGATGCAGAAATAATGGTCTATAATTTATTTATGAGGAAAATTGTTGGCGTGGATTACCTACTGGAAGGTATCGAGGAAACTCATCTCCCTCCCTCTTGAAACGCACGTAAAAATGGAATATGTTTATGGGAAAATTATTATGATAGCATGGTATTTTGAAAATTGAAAACGTGCAATACATACACGCATGCATTTCATTGGCCGGATATTTCCTTCAGATTCAGGGGCAAGTGTCTATAGCGAAAAAGGATTATATTGCCTGTTCCAGTGGCGGCAGAAGGTGTTAATTCTTGTGGGGTCTTCCAAACTCAGAGTTCGTGAGACTTCGCAAAATGGCTTAAAATGGCAATCTGTGCCCTACAAAAATGGCCAAACTGACCATTCACGCTTGAAAATGACTAAACCCCACATTCGCAATATAAACTTAGCTAAACTGTCGATTTGTCCCCTGAAAATTGTTCAAGTTACCATTTCTATGCCCTAAAAATGCCGTATTTTCGAGTTAGCAACCTTACATAATTACCAGTGCCGGTCTCAGACACTTGACGCTCCTACGGACTAATACTATTTCAATTCCCCTCCCCCTACCCATCGGACTTAAATAATATTTCAAACCTAAGGCCCATTTTACGCGAGTAAGTTTTTTGTTCAAAAATATGTTCAATCTGATCACAAACAGACGGTTTGAGGCAGGGAACAACAGTTCATTTTTTTGAAAATGGCTACTTTTATCAAAAAACTTACTCCTGTAAAAAGGGTCTAAATAATACGATTATGATGCCCTGTCAGGGGCTGCTTTTTAAACTCTTCTCGCCTATTTTAGTCATTCTTTTCTGAACTCTTTTATTTCGAGGTACTGAGACAAACCACTTTTCCGGGATTTTGACTGTTATATTTCAGTACAAATCGTGAAAATCAGGAGCGATTCTTATCGTACTAGTACAAGAAGAAGGTTTTCTTTTCTCGATCGTGGGTCGTTTCTTGTTTTGTGGTGAGCGACAGGAATGTTATAAGAGAAAATGGAAAGGCACCAAGGATCCCTGACGAAACATCTTCGAAATGAAAAAATGATCTGATTCACTGGAATCAGTCAAATAATTAACAATTAATAAACAATATTAATAATAAGCAAACAAAACAAAACAAAAACTCCGTTCCATCACAATTAGAAAAGGACTTGAATTGATAGTTACACTTGTGAGTTGTGAAGTTGTTCACATAAATATTACAGATAGGAAACATGTAGGCACCAATAAAACATTATTTTTATTCGATTATTAAACTTCGAAGGAACTTTATTTTACATACTAAAGATCGGCTAACTAACGATAACGATAACTATTATTAAAATATTTTAAGGCATCGTGGTTGTCTTTTGTGTTTTTAGTTCGTCAGGTCCTCTGTGAAGACCGACAGTTCACCCAAGAGCAACTGCTTCGTATGAATAAGGCGACATCCAATTTCAATGACAGTCCCTTCCTCGGGGTCTGTTTTAAAAGTTCTGGGGATAAAAATTAACGTCGTAGTTATTTTATGGAGATCTTATGAAAGGCCAAAAGAGATGTTTACCTCGTTCTCCAGCCACATTTATTTTTTACTAACGGAGCTATTTCTTTTAAAATAATTTTCCTGGAATGCACAGAGTTAGATTACTGTCTTCGATAATGATTTATAGTTAGGCAATGTTCGTGATAGGGATTCGTGTACCTTTCAACACCGTGAGGGTTACACATAATGACATAAAGCTGAAGACCAGACCCTCCTTGACGAGTTTCTTTGGTTTTCGTGGCAATTTTCACCATGAGAAATTGAAATTGTGTTAGCTTGAATTCACACACTAACAACCTTTGTTGGGGTTCAAAAAATCAATTTTCTTGAGTTTACTACTGGTGGGCTACATTTTTCATTTCAAGGCCTACTTTTCATCGTGAATGTCTTCAGTGGGCCGATGTAAAACCAAACAATTTCCCCATCGAAAGGCATCTTCGGCCGTGTAGGCTTTCGTTCGGCATTCGTTCTCATCGTGCCAGGTCAGGCATTCAGGAAGTTGATACGTTTGGAGACGTGGATTGTACCACTCCCCTTTTTTAGCTATCTAAACAAAAAGTGAATAATATTATTTAGTTTGCCCTTTTGCGGTGATGACAATTAGAGACGACTGCACGTTAAACAAATTACTTTGCCTTTCTTATACTTGTTATCCCCCATTCCAATGCAAAAACTTGTCGTGAAAGGGAGCTGAGCAGGACCGGCGAGATACAAATATTTGAAGAACCCGCTCCAAAAAATGTAGTCCCGTTCTAGGTATGGTCGCTCGTCATTTTCGCATGCTTCAAACACCCAGCCTGGGGCAAAAATAGCCACGGAGAGCTCTCGCTTCCTGATCGACTCCATTGCCTTTATCATAAAGGTACAATTGTTAGCTTTTGACTAGGGAATCAAGCGAAACTTTGTGTTTTTTCTTACTTGACTGCATTCAAAGCCTGGCTTATAATGAGTGTTCCGTCCAAATACGTCGATTCCAACAAATACATCTCGAAAACGGTCACCAGCAGTGTCCTTAGACACTACTAGATCTTGCTCGTGCCAGCCGTAATTTAGAAAAATACCATCCGTGATGTCAAAAAATGTCCTAAGGATGTACCAATTTTAGTTATTTTTGGCGCATTATCTTTAAAAATACTAACTAAACAAAAAAAATACTTGTTCATTTTGTTCAAACAATTCTGCCACCGCAACTTCCCAGTTGGCTCAGTGACCGAATCATACCAAATTAACAGATTTGACTGGTCAACCTCCTTCAGGCGATTGCGAAGTTCTTGAATAAACTCGAGAAACGTTCCCATTTGACTCAAGTCAATGTGATTCTCGACATTCAATAGGTAACCATCGAAACCGTAGTATTGGGCGATCGACGTCAACTTCGTGGCGACTTTTGAACAGGCTTTCGGGTCTTTTAACAGACCTTCGAACAGTTTCTGTCCTTGAACACCTTCGGTGATGATAGTTCCTGGGTCGGTGTACACAGTTATTATTAGATCGGAGAATAATAGTATGAAAGCCACCAAGCGGCCAAACCAACCTAGAATATATACACCATTAGAGTGCGCGGCATTGATCCATGTCACGGGTGGTATCGTAACAAAATGATGGCTGAAATAGACGAAAATATCAATTCCGGCCCAGCGAAAAAACGTATAAGCTTCTTTCGTTGAACAGCCGTCAACGTGCCTATAGAAAAATTTAGACGAACAAAATACATCGAGGCGCCAAATGGTACGAACACAAATGGAGCAGTTTACCTACTTGTCTTCTAAATATCCACCGCGCATGTCGTGGCAAACGAGCGTTTTAGGAATTTCGTCGGCGGGAATTTTTTCCACCGAGGCAACCCCATCTTCTGTGATAATCTCGCGATACCTGAAACTCGTTAGCCTTTGACGTGGCTTCACTTTTCTGGCCCAACTTGACCGCGGTGGCTGCCATTTGGTGACCGTTTCAAGGCACGTCAGCGGCTGGCATACGCTTGTTGTATTTGGATCGCTCATACGCTGAAAAAATGTTTGAAACATGTTTAAAAATTATTTTTCAAATGTGAAAAAAAAAATTGGGGTTGCCAGAGCCGGTTCGGCTGATTTTGTCCATCGTCCCTGGAACCCATTTTCCCACCCCGAGAGGCATTTTGTATCCGGGTTCTGTTCTGTATTTCTTAAAATTAAAATTGGAGCGTAATAACACTCGGAAACGGATATAAATAGTTTGTTTAATGGGGAACTTGCATGAATGCCCGATTTGGGGGGAAAGTATACGATGAATTGGCACATGTGAACAAGGATATCAACAGTAGTTGCAGCCCGATTGGTGCATCTGGAGATTTTAAAATAAATTTAAAAGTTCTTCTGGAGGGGATGGATGGTGAAAGGGAAAAATGACGTCAAAGTGCAGTTTTGAAGCATTTAAGGAAACTCTAAAAATGTTCTGTTTACAAGTAACAAGAAAAAATAAACCCCAGAAAACGGTTTTCCCCCTCTTCCCAACACCGTCCATTTCATTAACTGCCCTTTGACGTAATCAAACCCTCACTCAACCTCCTTGAGGTTTAGGTTCCTCAAAAACCTAAATTTCCCGGATTGGTCCTCTTCAAAATCCAATTTCATCAGGATCCTTTGGGGGCCCCCACCAGTGGCGGATCTACAAATCTCTACGGGGACCCTGAAGATGGATTTCACCACTTCGACAGGCCTAACAAAGCCAACTTAACAAAGCCGAACATTTTTTTTACATGAAATGTAAAGCATTTTTCCCCTTGAATCCGACTTAATTTTAAGCCTAATGTGGCCTTGAGCCGATATGGTGGTATCCACCGCTAGTCACATAAATAAACAAGGAATTTATATTTTTCAACACTCTATTGTATTATTATTTTAAGCCAAGAAATGGCAAATGGGCATTTTTCATTTTTTTTTTTTTTTTTTTTTCCCCACGAATTAGTCCTTTTTCAAATTCAGCCGCGAATTAGCATTTTGTCTCTATTTCAACCACGAATTATCCTTTTTTTATTTCAATCCCTAATTAGCATTATTTCTCGATTTCACCCGGGAACTACCTTTTTTTCTCAATTGTGTCCAGGAATTAGCGCTTTTTCGCAACTTTTAGCCGCGTACGATTCCCAAAAACGGCCGATTAACGTACGTATATTATCGTGCGATTTCAGCATTTAGCGTCTTGAGATTTTTCGGCGGATTTTACTGTTTCATCTGTGTTTTTTAATTTGCCGGGACCGAAAAAATGGCCCTAAAAATCGCCCACTTGAGCCCTCGGTGGTTGTGGCAACAATGGCAACAGTGGCAAGTAGACATTTTTCCCAGTTTAAAGCAATTTACGGGCCCCACTGAAAACGGTGCTCCTGCTGGAAAGCGGATGAGCGCTTTTTGCCAACCTTAGCCGAGAATTAACGCCTTATCTCTGATGCTAACTGTGAATTATAATGTTTTCTCAAATGTATATCCACGAATTGGCGTATACGTATTATCATTAATTTCTGACGCGAGTAGTCACTTTTTCTCAATTTTAGCTGTGAATTTTTATCCGTGCGAATCAGCGCTTTTTCTCAATTTTAATCACGAACTTGCCTCGAGAGACCATGAATTGGCGTTTTCTCAAAGTGAACTGATGAGCTAGCTGTGCGATTCATCACTGATTTTTCTTAAATGCTCCACGGCTGGCAAAACGCAACGTGAATCGCCACATTCAAGCCAAAATTTACGTTAAGAAACTCTGCGTCAAGGGCAACAAATATGCGAAATGCTTCGCCAAGAGCATTGATAAGGTGACATATATTGTCAATTTTATGTAAAAACTCGTCGCTTTCACGAAAAATTGTCAATTTCATAACGAAATTGTCTCTTTCATGAGACCACTTAAACTGTTTTATAAGACATCTTAAGGTTATGAGCACAATGGCTAATTTTATGAGGGCATTTTCAGTCTGAAAGATGACAATTTGATAAGTATATCGTCAGTTTGATAAGGAAATATTCAATTTTATGATGAAAGTGATACATTGCATGAGGAATTGTCGATATAACGAGAACATTGTCCTTTTTGAATGAATTTTCAATTTCTTAAGAAAATTGTTAGTTACAATTGGAAATTGCTACTTTCAAGAGGAAATCGTTAATTTTCTAGGAATTGTTAATTTTAGGACGAAAGTGTCACTTACACGAGGAAATTTTCATTTTTATTAGCAAATTGAAATTTTTATGAGCGCATTGTTCATTTAATTAAAAATTTGTCAATTTGAAGCAGAAATTGTCAATTTGACGTGGAAATCTCATCCACCTTAATTTGATTTTGGTCCTTGGAACTTATTAATTTTGCCCCATGACTCGATGGACAATTGCCCTTTCGGTGATTATTGTTAATACAGTAATTGGTTATCGTTTGTTTTGGCTTTAAACTTGTCATTTTTAATCATCAATTTAAAGAATGAATTGTAATTTTATGAGAAAATCATCAATTTTATGAGGAAATCATCAATTTTATGAGGAAATAATGAATGTTATGAGGAGATTGTCTATTTTATGAGGAAATTTTCAATTTTTTGAGGAAATTGTCAATTTCATGAGGCAACTGTCAATTTTATGAACAGCTAATTTCAGGAAATTTGTTTGCCAGTTAACCAAATTCGCTGGGTGGCCTATTTCAGTGACTGATTGCGCCGATTTTGCGCACTAACAACCGTTTTTGGCTGGTTTCACTCAATATAGTTATTTCCCCGATGTCGCTCACTAAAAAACTCAATTTTGAGGGTTAAAATCGCAGTGCTAGCCGTGGGGCATAAGAGCTTCCCCTCCACCACTGCGCTGAGTTCACTTCATTAGGCGAAAGGTATATTTTTGCCAAACTAATACTTCACATTACGTTCGTAGTTGTTGAATGTTGTTTTTTCCACTTTCCGGCCTTTTAAACTTGTCATTTTTAATAAGAATAGCCCATTATTCGCGGACATTATCAATTTTAAGAATGACTTGTAATTTTATGTAGAAATCACCAATTTTATGAGCAAATCATCAATTTTATATTGTATGTTAATGCAAAATACCCAAAATATAAATATAAATAAATTACAAATAATAAATTAATAAATAAATAAGAAATTAATAATAATAAAATAATAAATTGTAGACAGAGAGAGAGACTGGTTTCCTTAATTTTCCGACTTTTCAATTATCAGAGACTGATACTATTGAAAACTGTGTCTGTCTAGCAACTGTGTGACGTGAGGTATATTTGTAGGGGAGGGGGCCGGATGGAGTATATGGCCCTATCCTTAAGCTGACTCTGGATCCGCGCCTGCCTCGAATTGGCATATTTTTCTTAATTTTTAGCGGCAAATGAGCGCTTATTCTCAATATTAGCCGCAAATCAACGCTCTAAAACCTAGAAAGCTCATTGTTTTTTGCATTGACATTTTCGGGGGACCCTCTCCAAAACGGTGGCCTAGGGGTGGTTCACCCACTAGCCATCACGTCGGTACGGTACTGTTTCCTCTTTTTTTGGGATACATAAAGGCTTGAGTTTAAACGCCCTTTAAAATAGCCGAGCTTCACTTGAAAATAAATGAGAATAACTTTAATCAAAAATTTAAGCCTCTAAAGTCTTTAAAAAGAAAGGCGAACTTGAAAAAAAAAAAAATCGCTTTAAATAAAATAACAAGACTTGTAAAAAAACAAGGGAATTCTGAACTAATGGTTAAAAACCCATAATAACATTTTTTGAAGAAAAATCGACCAACTCACCCACAACAAGCTTTTTCTTTCTTTTCTAGCCATACGTGTCACTGAGCACACCACCTCCCGTCCATCAGTATACGTTAGTACACCTACTACAAATATATAATTTCGTAAAACAATAAAAACAAAAAATAAACTAATAGTAACTAATAAATTAATAAATAAAAAAATGAATAATAATAAAATAATAAATTGTAGATAGAGAGAGAGACTGGAGCAAATGGCGGGTGTCAGAAACGATGCACATTCAAATGCAGAAAGAAAAGTTAAACAGAGTTGAAAACACCCGGGGTTTGCACAAGACTTATGCATCAATGTTAGAGAAATTGGGGAATGGATAGGTGGGAGTGCACCTTCTCCCCACTGATTAATTGTAGAATGACTGTGATATCTAGTTTGCCCTCTTGATTTCAAGTGTTTAGTTGACGTCTTCCTAGCCTATGCGCAACATAAATTTTTCTAGTCGACATGTAATGTATTTATACACACCGTTATACCTCGAGTTTTGTTTTTCATAATTTGTAAGTGTTGTTTTCTGTTTATTTTTGGTTTTTATTGTTTTACGAAATTATTCATTTGTAGCATAGTAACGTGTACTGATGGACGGGAGGTGGTGTGCTCAGTGACACGTATGGCTAAAAAAGGAAGAAAAAGCTTGTTGTGGGTGAGTTGGTCGATTATTTCTCTCCAAACAATTTTGTTATGGTTTTTCAACTATTGTTTCAGAATTCCCTTATATTGTTACATTTTGTTTAATAGAAATATAACCTGAGGAGGTCGGCGCACTTGACCGGCGAAACGTTGTGACGGAAAATTATACCCTCATTTAGCCCATTTCGGTCGTTACAAAAAAATCCACCGATTTAGTCAACTTAACACCAGTCGATTAATTCTTTTTTGAAGTGCAACGTACCCAAAATAAAGTGCCAGGCATCCAAGCGATTTAATCGTTTTTAAAGTGCAAAATATCAAAAATAAAGTGCCTGGCGTCTAAGTGGATTTCATATTTTTTAAAAGTATATTTCATATTTTCCAAAAAACATAAAATGGAATAAAAGTGCAATTTACTTCGAACTAATACTTTGAACTTCTCGTATAAACCGGTAGAAAGCACGGGAGTGTTTTATTCTAAACATTTCAAGAACTTGGAAGAATCTTGAAGAAAGATACGATAGGTAGCATTTCGCTCACCTTTTCTTTTTACTTTCATTCATAAGAAGTATTGTGTTTTGAAAATGAAGCAGCTGGCAATCCCTTCTTTTCTCTATGTATTAATAATCTGAAGGGCAACGCGCGCGGCAGGCATCATCATGACGAATCAAAAATAAGCCAATCGAGTGCCTTACTCAAAATCGCCGGTTCTGGACTAAGAAACTCTTAAAATTTGGTAGAGAAAGACTGGCCGGATTGGCGAGATGGGGGAGGGGGTGAAACATGAAGGAAACATGCTTTGGTGTTTGAGCGTTTCAAATCAAAAGCGTATTTTTAAACCTGATAGGAACTCATAAAACTCTGCACTAGTGTTGACTGTTAATATTTTAATCATAAATGAAAATAAGCTGTTTCTGGGTCACATTTAAGTCAACCTTTACTTAATATACCCTACTTCACTATTGCAAAAGAATAACATAGTGTGTCTTGAGGAATAGACTATTGTCATTCTGGTTAGTGCTACAACTACATATTTTATCAATTCATTGTAGGTTTATATTTATATTATTTATTACATTATTATTATATTTATATTATTAATTCATTGTAGTTATATTTATGTACCTACATTCCACCATTTGTACAGTTATTCAATTTACTGATCATACAATTTGTCTGAATTATGTTCGTAATTTCATTCGAGTCTATTATATGAGAGAGTATGCTCCCCGAACAATGAAGATTTGTTTCACTAGGCCAGGCGGAAACGGGGTAAGAAAAAACTAATGACAGGTATAAAGATGCTTATTGGTTCAACCAAGTCATACTTTTTTTATTACGCTGCCCCCCCCCCTCCACCTCTTTACCAAGCAGACCTACACGCGAAAAGCAACCCGACCACCCTACACCAACATGCAGAGTACACACATATTATGCATAAAAACGATAACGAACTCACCTCTCGCCACATGGCCAATGTCGCTCCTTTCGACCTCTTATCTGCTTTCAAACTAGATAGAGAAAATTTCCTTTTTGAAGATTATCAAACCCAACAGCCCCAGCATTGGGTCTGAAAAAGGATCAATATGATGGTCGGGGGGAGTTACTCAATTTTCACTAACTGTAGACCGGGATCTACCCTTTTGTTCTTCAACCAACCCTCCGAGTAAAGGACATTCATCTCATCCTAGACGTATTTTCAATTTACTTGAAGCATATAGTGGATTGTGGTGGAGCGGGGGGTCCTCAAATGAAATTTAATTAAACTAATTGAAGCTCGCCATTTAATATTGATTGTTGGATTAAACTTACCGTCTCCGACTCAAACTCATCTAATAAAATATTCGACAAGGTTTCCATGCTGTGGATGAGTGGTCCGAGGTAGCAATAAATGACTTCAAATTCTGAAATTTATTACGAGGTGTGTTTGTTTTTGTTTTTTTATCAGACGACGTGTCTAAATTACACATTTTTGTTTCACATGGCACGTAAATTGAGAACGCCTCCGCAAGATCTCTCTTGTGCCGCTATAATGAGAGACCTTTTACCCATAGCAGTAACGCCGAATATTTTTGGACTTTATGGCCCGTATTTATGAACGTTCCTTGAAGCTTCCTTGAGTCAAGGCGTCCTTGAGAAGCCTTCCTTGACAAGTTTTCGTATTTATTATGAAACTTCCTCGAGTTGAAGGCTACCTTGACTTCAAGGAAGCCTTGGTAAAAATCGTTCCTTGAACCAAGGTAGCTTGTGATCTGCCTTGAGGCTTCCTTCACTCCATTAGGTCGACCGTCCACTGCAGTGGCGTAGCGTATGGGGGGGCGGTGGGGCGGCCCGCCCCGAGCATCACTTGAAATGGTGAGTCAGCCGGCTGAGGCTTTTATTTATTTTTAACGTGAATAAGAGAAAGAACCGAGCACAGTTGGGATAAATATTGACTCCTTTTGCGCACCACCGGTACAAAACACTCCACATCTATTCAACACATCTGGTCAACTGCCCAGTCCTCCGAAGCCCGAAAGACCCACCTCCACGTTGTGCCTCTCGGGCGCGACTGGCTGGCCACCAGTCGCGGCTAACGGGTCGAGCTGATGAGTGATGGGACCGACTCTGCTGGGGAGTCCGGGCCAAAGATGGGGTACAGGCCAGGTAAGGGCCGGGAACGGCTTAGGTACTGGCCGCATCTTAATAAGGAGATCCCCAGAGAGAGAGAGAGAGAGAGTCCCCATAGTTGCTAGGTGCTCCGTGAAAGAATTTGTGGCTTCAGGTCTGCCAAGAGGCACCGTAACCGCACAAAATGGCCCATTGCAGACCAGGGCACCCCCAAGAGCTATCTATAAAAGTATAACGACTGTTATTTGGTAGGAGGAGCGAGGAGGTGAAAAAACTACAAAATGAAGTTGACCGCAAACTGAGTCTTGAGCGATGCCATGGCTCTCTTTTGTAGGCATAACAGTTAAAGAACTGGCTAGAGCTTGCTAGGGGCTGCGGGTCGCATCCCACACCCTCCGTCCCTCCACACGCCAAGTGTAAGCTGGAAGAATTTGACAGAGCCAACCTCACGGAATTGAAGTCTTTTGATTGACCAAAGAAGGAAAAATTGTTTTTATGTAGAGCCGAATCCGTAAAATTGTTTTTTACTAAACCAAAATTGATATTTTGAGTATGCCAAGTTCTGCGAATTCTGTTGTTTGAAGATACAAACCCTCAAGACTGGTTTTTTGAACGACTAAAGCCTTTGAGATTGGTTTATTAAGGCGCAAAACCTGTGAAGTTGGTTCTAATTAGAGTCAATCCTCGAAATTAGGGGTTTCAGGAGTTAAACCCGTGAAAGTATTTTTTGAAAAGCCGGACCCTCAAAGGTTGTGTTTTTCATGTAAGCCAAGCCAAGCTCGTGACTTTTTTTCTCTGCAGTCAAACCCTCAAAATTGTTTTTTTCAACGATTAAGCCCCACGAAATCGGTTTCTTGAAGACCCATTCTCGTAAAGTTGGTTCTCAGCTCTGGAACAACCCCCCCCCCCTTGTTGATCGTTCATCATATTGGCTTAATTATTACTGCAAATCTAGCTCACAGAGGCTATAAAACTGTGATTTTTGCCCCGGGAAACATTCCCACGCCAAGAATCTGACACACAGTCTGTTTATCCCGAAAAAAGGCGAATATGTTGAGTAGGTATAGTTAAATAGGGCCTGGTCCTTCCCCGTTCCCTGGTAAATTGAACACGATGTTTGGGAGAAAATTTCCCCGAGAACCCTGAAAGTTTTCCCTACCCTAAGCCCTGGATGATTTTCGATTGAGGCGAGTAGCGCGATACTCACATGTTTTTATAGTGTGGGGGGGGGGGCATCAACCTTGACCATCGCTCCAGGCATCAAAATGTCACGCTACGCCCCTGTTTCTACGTCATATTCACCACTATAATCCTGCAGTTTATGGACTCGTTTTAATCTCCAGGAAATTCCATATTTATGCAGAGTGTCCTTTTTTTTATAAGAGCGGGAAATTTCGAGGCATTAGTTCAAGGTGAGGGGGGGACAACAACACAACAACAAAAACAGCAATACATTCCTGATTGTATTCTGTTTATTTATACAAATTGTTCAAAAATTGAGACAGCTGTTTTCCAAGAAATGTAATCCGAGTGAGAAGGAGGCATTTTCATACGTATGTTCATACCTACTTCCTCGTACATTTTGAATACATTTTTTCAAAGTTTTAAACTAACGAAATAAGAGAGGGAATTGCCCTCTCCCCACCTCTCACAAATCAGCTAACGAACTAACTTTTTACGATGAGTGAACGACTGACGCGACGCTTTTGTATTCGGGGTCAGAACTTCTCACAGTTCACAGAGTTATACCTTCAGCTCAGCATAGTGGTCAATTCACAAGAAAATTGCACGAGGAATCCGAAAAAAAGTATTTAAAAAATTCTGAAATCATTTGTTTTGAAGTTATATCCAAAAACGACATTACGGTACGGGGAGAACATGTCCGATAAATAAATTTTTCTGAAAACAAAGGTCAGATTTTTGCCTTCTCATACCATAGCCAGGTTTTCATTTGCATGCAAGTTATCAACAACAAAAAAGCGACAGACCGACGGCATGCCGAAAACCACTTTTTAAGAACTTTTCTGATTTTGTACATCCAGAATGTGAATCGATTTTTGACTCTATTTTTTTCACAAACACCATATTTCCATTCTCGTAGGAAACACGGAATTTAAATGAAATTTAAAAAACAAATAAATGTCCCAGCTTGTAAAACGTCTGTTAAGAATCTAACGCACCTAGACCACGTTTCGTAGATTTTCGCTCTTTCAAAACTAAATTTTGCAAATTTGTCTCGTTCAAATCCCGATTTTGTGGTATCTGGCTGTTTTAAAAACAAATTTAGTGCGATTCGATTTTTCAAAAATCAGATTTTGTGGGATTTGCTCTCTCAAAAACCAATTTATTGGACTTGGCTCTGTCAGTTTGTCTCTGTCCTTTGAACAGTGAACATCTTTTCTTCCATATCGTCTATCTACCTGTTTTTTATATCTATAATTCGTCTCATCTACCTCTCAACTCACAGTAGAGAACTTTCGTTAAAGAGAATTTATTTTGTTTTATTTCATTTTAATTTTCCTCGACAATGAGTGATGAATCAGAAGATGGGAGGCACCTACCGCCTGACAAGGTGGTGGGGCCTGAAACTACGACACCTGTTACTAACAAGGATAATAACACAATGGACATATCAATTAATGAAGTAAGAGTAACTCGTTTGTTTGAAAAAGTGGACTCCGGACCGTACTGCATTTTCATCGAGTCAACGGATGATTCGGGAAATGTTGGTCGCATCCACCCAATGAGCCTAGGGAAAATTATTCGTCAAGTTCACCCGAACATTGAAAATAGTGTGGTGCAGATCAAATCCGTGGGCCGCAACAGAGTTAAGCTAGAACTGAATAACCGAGAGTTCGCTAATGTTTTGTTAAACTCACCCGTACTAAAAGAAAATAAATTGCGTTCTTACATTCCAAGCTTCCTTCTCGAACGGCAAGGCATTATACGAGGAGTTTTGCAAGACATGTCCGAAGAAGATATCGTTTCCGAGGCTGTCTCGGAGGACCCTAGTATTAAAATAATCAAGGCCAGACGTTTTCTACGGAAAGCAAGAGACGGGGAAAATAAAACCGAGTTTATCCCGACGCAGACAATTCTGTTGACTTTTAGGGGTTTGATCATACCAAGTAGTGTTACATTATATCGCGTACGCTGCCCGGTGGAACCGTACATTCCGCGTAGTCCGCAATGTTTTAAATGCCTTAGATACGGACATGTGAGCCGGCAATGTAAAGGAACTGAGCGCTGCAGTAAGTGTGGCGAAGGACATAATTCAAAAGTTTGTACTAACACATCTCCTAAATGCATACATTTGTAAAGGAAATCATGGTTCCTTGGATAGTAAAGCATGCCCAGAATCAAATAGGCAAAATTCTATCCGCACTCTAATGCACGCCGAGCATTTAACATTTACAGAGGCGAAAGATCGGCTGTCTGGTAGGACGTTTAAAAATGTGTTAGCAACCGTACCGAACCTTTAAGAAATCAGGCATTTTCCGCCTCTCTGCTTTTCCAGTCGACCCCCAAAAAGGGCCAGGCCAATAACACCTCCTAACAAAACACTAAAGGAACGCAACGAAATTCTTAAATCATTTTATAGTGACCCACAACCTATTAATCCCATTACCAACAACCCACACAGAACACAAGACGCAGATCGATGGAGAAGTGAGTATGATATCGACACTGTTTGTAAAATCATTCTTTCGGTGGTTAATCAACTGAAAAGTAAATATTCCGCCACGGACATGTCTCAGGCGGAAGTAGTATCTCTAATAAAAGATAAAGTGTTACATTATTCCCCAGAGAAATAGACAGGGTCGAGGGCTTAATCTCCTCACTAATTTTCTACTTTTATTAAATTATTTTTTAGTTAATATAACTTCACAGTGAAAATACTACAGTGGAACGCACGTTCAGCTGTAGCCAATAAATGTAGCCTGGAACTTTTCTTGGCAGAGGAGAGTGTGGACATTGCCTTTATTTTATCAGTAACATGGTTTAAACCAAATGTTAATGTACAGTTTCCCGGTTACAATATTATACGGGAAGACAGGCCTGACGGTAAAGCAGGGGTTGCACTTCTGCTTAAAAACACCATTCCCTACACGGAAGTAACTGATTACTACAAAATACAAAATGTTATGACCGTTACAGCATCAATTAATATCCCCAATATACGCAAACAAATTACTATTACATCTCTTTACAATGTCCCACATAATGATATCTCCAGGCAAGAATGGAATAATTTCATGTCAAGCTTAAGGAAACCATTAATTTTAGCGGGAGATTTTAACTGTCCTCACTACTCTTGGGGGTGTGACTTCTGTAATGCCAAGGGAGACCGCCTGCTGGAAGAAGTGGAGAACCAAAACCTTATTATACTCAACGATGGATCCTCTACCTATGTTAATAATGTTTTTCAATCTCGCAAATCCACACCTGATATTACCCTTTGCACTCCTGACCTTGCTGGTATGTTTCATTGGGAAGTCTTGCCTGACCCAATGGGATCTAATCACTATCCAATTTTAATAACTGCTAATCAGCGATTAGAGTTCAGAACTAGCAAATTCAGACACACTTGGGACATTCACAGAGCAGACTGGGACAAATACAAAGCCTTTTTGGAATCCATCGACGAAGTCCACGTGGATGGTGAGTCGGATTATGATAGTTTCATTCGGAAAATCAAACGTGCCTGTGAGAACGCTATACCTAAACATCCAAATAAAGTCAATGCCAAAGGATCAAAGAATGACTGGTGGGATTCAGAATGTGCCAAGCAGGTGCTCATAAGGCGAGAAACTTTCCGTGCATACAAAAGTCACTCATCCGAAGAAAACTGGATCTCATATCGTAATGCGGACGCCTCCTTCAAAAAACTTATAAAGGAGAAAAAGAAAGCGTCGTGGACAGCGTTCTGTTCAAAACTCTCAAGAGCTACGCCTATTGGAGAAGTGTGGGATAACATAAAACAAATGCAAAACAAGAAATCCAATAACAGGCCTCCCTTACCGGAGGGAGAGTGGTGGAACGATTTCATGGCCACGTTAGCTCCTTCTTTAGCTCCGAATAATGCCCAAGTTCCCCTCGACGGAATTGAACATTTTCTGACTCGTGAAATAGAGATAGCCGAATTGCAACTTGCAATTAAATCGGGGGTTAACACAGCCCCTGGAATGGGTGAAATCCATTACTGTATGCTTAGCCATTTACCTCGTAATACCCAGACCGAGCTTTTGATAATATTTAACCGAATTTGGATTAACTGCAGTATTCCAGATAGCTGGAGGCAATACATAATTGTTCCACTGCTGAAATGTGGGAAAACAAACAACGAAGCTACATCATACCGCCCGATAAAGTTGTCATCGTGCTTATTAAAAACATTTGAACGAATACTGAGCCTTCATTGGTGGCTTGAAGCGAACAATAAATTCGGAAAGCACCAGGTTGGATTCCGTCGAGGCAAATCCACGTATGACAATTTGAGTGCACTTATTACGGACATAACGTTCGGGTTTTCGTATGATCGCACAACTATTGGACTTTTTCTTGATCTGACTGGGGCTTTTGATTCGGTTCAACTCCCTATCCTTGCTAAAAAGATGATGGCTTTTGGGATACCCGCCAAATTTACAAATTTTGTTGTTAGCCTCTTTTCTTTCCGACGCCTACATCTCCGTATAAATGATAAATACACACTCACTGCAGTCGCACAGGATGGATTGCCCCAAGGAGATGTCATGAGCCCCGTTCTATACAATATTTATTCAGCAGATTTACGACAATATATACCTCCTGCGGTTTCATTACTCCAATTTGCGGACGATACTTTCTTGTATTTTACACACCGTTCCATTGACACTTGCATGAAAGAAATGGACACTGCTACGCGAGCACTATTAAAATGGACCAATGACTGCGGATTAAATGTGTCCGCTGCAAAAACGAAAGTCTGCGTTTTTTCCAAAAAAAAAGGAGATTACCTGTGGGTGAAACAATCAAGTTGGGGGATGTTGATTTTCCCTGCACAGAAAATGTTAAATTTCTAGGCTTGCTTTTGAATCGCAAGATGAATTGGACTTCCCATATTCGGGGGATCGTTGACAAGGCAGACAAACTGGTCAATCTTCTGAGGCTTGTGGCAAGTTCATATTGGGGCGCTGATCCGTGTATAGCTCTTCTGTTTTACAGAAACATAATTAGATCTACTATAGATTATGGGTCAATTTTCTATGGAGACGCACATAGATCAACCTTGCAGAAGGTAGATTACATTCACAATAAACGTATAAGACTGTGCCTTGGAGCGCATAAAAGCTCACCCATTGACACGATTCTTTGCGAAGCGGGTGAAATGCCACTCGAAATCCGTCGACAACACCTATCTGACAGATATGTGCTGAGACTTACATCGTCAAACAGCTATGTTATCCGCAAAATCTATGACCTCACTATCAGAGTTTTGTGTTCAGCTTACAGCACAAGAAAATCGAAGCCTCCGCTTCTATGCGACAGTTTCACAAGAACCTCTCGATTTCATCCACATATTTATAAATCCGATCTCCAACCATCTTACAACATCCGTCATGATGACTTATTGCAGTGCTTTACGACTGTGACTTTGCCAGAACTCTCAAAATTGGACTTCCTGATCCCAAGTTCTGGGATGGAGCAAATTGTTCGTGAGAAATGGCCTGGTTTTGAGTATATATACACGGATGGGTCGAAATTAGAAGGGCAAGTTGGTTGTGCATTCCTCCACACAAATAAAAGATTTTCCATAGGATTTAAGCTTAGTTGTAGCATGACAGTTTACTCAGCAGAATTAATCGAATATATGTCCATACGCCACGTCACGGCGAGTGGAATCGGTGGAGATCCGTCAAGCATCGAAATGTAAGGGGATTCATCACTTATTAGGGGAGTTATTTGTAATGGAAGTATCACGGCATATACGTATATTTGATTTATAATTTGTTTATTTAATTTTAACTTATACGGGCGCATAAATGATGAACGAAATTTCCTCTTCAGGCTGAGGACGGACCAATTTTTATTTTCCACTGAATCGGAAAACTAAAAAATAGAGCACCCAAGCAAGTCGAATCAACCAACGAATCGTCTACCACTTTAGGCCGACCTTGCATTGCGTGCAAATGATACTCTTGCCGCTCTTCTTGTCGTGCTCCTTTTCGTTTAATTAATTACAAATAAATGAAACGGTGTGATGAATTAAAAATGCAAAAACTCTCGTAATTTTTTAGTAATAATTTAAGCAACAATGATGGGTGTTGCTGATAACAAAAATGATGACAAAACCCCGTACGGGTATCGTACACGAAAAAGTAGAAAGTGCCCGCTTAATTATTATTTGAAATGTTTTTTTGCGGTTAAGGGGTCATTGCACACTGATATTCATTTCAACTGAATTTTTTTTTTTTTTTTTTGAAAACCCATCGGCGAAAAAAGCGAGAAATTAAATAAGACGGTTCCGTAATAATCCTGTGTTCACTGTTATCAAATGCCCAAGGACAAAGGGATAGGGTGACTTAACTTCAAGGTAGCCGTTCTGGTTTACCAAGCGACAGATTATTGACAACCACAAATTACAAAAAAAAACAACTTCGGAAAACAAAAACATTTACCGTTCTATAAAGTTGATATACCGTCAAGGGGCCTTCACACTGGGCAATACAAGCCACTACTAATAATTGTATGCAATTTTGTGCACAATGAGAAAGTTTCATGGGTCAGAATTATGCATAATAATCTTTTTTTTAAATGTTTATATTAATACTAAAATCGAGTATGAATCGGTCTCCGTTCGTCAAATAACAAAATTCGTGGGTGAAATTCTGTGTAATAAAATGGGAAAAAGCAGTGCGGCTAAAATTAAGAAAAAAATAAACAATTCAAGGGAAAAATGTAGAAAAACGCCAATTCGCGATTTCTCGTAGAAACTTCGACGTTAAAATAGAGAAAACCCGCTAAATCGTAGCAATAACAGTGATGTTTGCCGATTTAATGAAAAAAGAAGAAAAAGCGCTAATTCTCGGCTAAAATTAAGAAAAAGTTCTGTTTCATATCAAAAGTGAAAAACTCACCTTAAAATGAAGAGGTAACCAATTTCGCGGCTACTGTTGATGACAACTTCACGCCTGAAATTGAGAAAAAGCGTTCTTTCGCCGTCAAAATTGAGAAAAACTCCAATTCACGGCTGAAATCAAGAAAAGGCGCTTCAAATTTGCGGTTATGAAAAAAAAACAAAAAAAACAAAAAAACAAAAACAAACAAAAAAAAACAATAATTCATAACTGAAAATAAGAAAAACGCCAATTCACGGATTCTTGAGGCAAATTCGCGTGAAACGCAAATTTGGGGGTAAAATTATACAAAAATTAGCTGAGAAAAATGCCGATGCCCGGATAGGATTGGGAAAATGCACGAATTCACTGCTAAAATTGAGGGGGGGAAAAGCTAATTCACGGTAAAAATTGTTATAAAGCGCTACAAGTTGAGGCTATAAAAACTTACAATAAACGCTCTTTCACAGATAAAGTTGATATAAATGTTATTTCGCAGCCAAAATTGAGTTAAAAACGCTTATTATCTATAAACGTGAAAAAGCACAAATTCGCAGGTTAAACAGGGGAAATGTACTTATTTTACTGTATTTATTTATTAAACTCGCATAAAGACGTTCATCAGGTTCGAAAGCAAACTTTATAATTAATTTGCGTATTCCATAAATTGCGTTCGTGCCTGGAAATAATAAAATTAGTTCATAAAAACGAAAATTCGATTCTAAAATTCAGAAAAAACGTTTTATCGTAGTTAAAATTCATAAAAACGCTAATTCGGGGCTAAAATCGATTCTGATAACATTGAGGAAAGCGCGCCGCTGTCTAAAATTGCGAGGAAAAAATAATTAATTTGTCGCTAAAATTGACTAAAGTGTTAGTTGCTAAATTGGTAAAAGCCAATTCCTGGTTTTTGCAGGCAGCTCCACGGACAAAATTTAGAAATAGAGCTAGTTCATAATAAAAATTGAAGAAAAGTACAGCTTGATGCCTAGAAGTGAAAGAAATCGCTAATTCACCGCGTAAATTGAACAAGATGCTAATTCGGCGTAACTGAGAGAATGCGCTATTTTGAGGCTGACACTGACAAAAAGCGCTGATTCGCGGCTTTGAAGTGGAAAAAAATGCTAATTCGTCGATTAAACGAGTAAAACTCAGTAATTCGTGCTTGATAACGTTGAGAAAAGCGCTCATTCGCTGCTAAAATCAATAAAACGCTCATTTTCTCAGCGATAAATTTGAGACTGAAATTGAGACAAAATGCATTTCGTTGCCAAAATTACGAAAAATCGTTCATTCACGACCCAAACTGAGAAAACGTGGGGGTTTTTTGGAAGCAACTTCGTGGGTGAAATTGAGAAAAAACGCTTAGTCACACGTAGAAGATAAAAAATCGCTAAAACGCGCCTAAAAAACGACATGTAGCTGACAAAACCTCTTGTTGGCTACCAACATTACAATGGTGGTTTCAGGAGGTCGCTTTAATGTCAAAATTGAGAAGAATAGCTGGTTCACAGATAAAAGTGAAAAAGCATAATTCGATGCTAAATTGGAGGGCAAAAGCGCTGACTCAAAGCTGTAAGAGAGTACGCCATCATTTGCGTTTAAAACGTTGGGGAAAAGCCATGCGATTCACGAGGAAATTTTAGAAAAATCGCGACTAAAATCATAATTCAATCTATTAGCTGAGAAAAAAGTCTAAAATTGAGAAAATCTTCAAATTTGTGACTGAAATTGAGACGAAGCACTAAGCGGCTAAAATTGAGAAAAGGCTGAATTCACAGCTTGAAGTGAAAAAATTGCAAAATTTGCTGCTAAAAATTGAAACAGCCCAACTCGCGGTTTCATGAGGCAACTTCGTGACTTAAATGGATAAAAAAAACATTATTTTACGCTGAATATTAGACTTAGTAGATTTAAATATTGGACTGCTGAGAAGAAGCAGTTCATGAAAACTATAAGGAAAACGCGTAAAATAGGGGAAAAACGTGAAAATATAGACAAATGCAGTAATTCACCGATAAAATTTTATTCAGAATTTTCTGTCCAAAAACTAACAATGTTTTCCCCAGAAATTTTACAAACCTTACATTGTAAAGAGATTACAGCGTGTCCGACTTTTCAACGTCTTGCCTGAGAGACGATAAAAAAAACTGACGTTTTCAACCCAAAACTGAAGATTTTACTTTAAAACAGAATATTTTATTCCAAAGCGGACAATTTTACTCGAAAACCGAAGTCCCCAACACTGAAAAAGTTTTGACAACATAACTGGCGCGATTTCACCCCCAAAACTCACGTGATACCCTAAAGCTTGTGATGGGTAGAAAAAACGAATGACTTTACGCCAAAACTTACGACTCTATTTTAAAAATTCTGACAATTGAGTTTATTTTCTGAGCTAGTGGTGGTGGAGATGCACAGAAAAAGAGGGTCCTTCAGTTTGTTGGTGTAAAAAAGATATTTTTGCCGAATGGAAAGAAGTCGTCAATGTCTGAAAAGTGTATTTCTCAAACGCTGGCGTTGGGCGTTATCGCGGAGTTGCAAAGGGAACGCCGGGAGAATTCTCAATGCCGCGTCAACGCCCAGCGTCGGGCGTCAATGCCGCGTTAACGCAGCGTTGAGTTACACTCGTGTGAACTAATTAATTAATACTATTTGGTGTACTTTACCGACGCCGGGCGTTGACGCGGCGTTAAGGCCGCATTGGTCCAACGCTCGTGTGAACCGGGGCTGAAAATGGCTTCCCGCTCTATTACGCGCTGAATCGTTGTGAGGCCGAATGCCAGTTCTTTGGCTGTTGTCGAAAGTGGTACCTGCTTCAACGAGGAACGGTTCGTTCCAAACGACCAGATGGAAACCGGCCTGTATAGATGTGTCACGACGAACAGGCAGTTTATGGCGTGAAATTGGAAGTTTTTTGGCTGGGTTCATTATTTTTGGACACGAGTCACTGAAATCTATCACGCTGCCCCGAAGGAAGGGGCTAAAGCCCCCTGAGCCCCTCCCTAGATCCACTTATTTCTGAATGCACCAATCGGGCTGCAACCACCGTTGACCATGTGCCAAATCACTGGTTTACTTTTCAAGTTCCCCACTGAGACAAATTCTGGTTTGCATCAAAACTAAATCATGCACCATTCGTGGCTCATGAAGGCGGCAATTCATGGAAATGGGTGAACAACTGCTGATTCACTCTGACTGAGAAGAACTGAGAAAAATCGTTAATTTAAAAAATCCTAGTTTGTGAAAAGCCCTCTTTTTCGCGGCTTTTATTGAGAATAACACTGAAGAAAAACGCTAATTTTCAGTTAAAACTGAGAAAAGTGCTTATATCACCTGCTATAAACTTGGAAAACCCGCTGATTTGCTGCTTAAATTTTGGAAAATCGCTTACGGGGATAAAAACGCTACTTTCCTGCTAAAGTTGAGAAAATGCGCAAATTCATGACTGAGGGGGGGGGGGCAGAACCGCTAATCCGCGGCTGAAATTGAGAAGATCGATACACGCGGCCAAAATTGAGAAAAGCGCTAATCTGAAGGTAAAGTTGACAAAATAAATCACTCATTCATGGCCAAAATAGAGAAATTCGCGCATGAGGACGTGAAATTGGTGCATGATGAAGCACCAATGTTTATAATGTAGCTGTAAACAAGCATCAGATATAGTACCATTTTCAGACTCACAACAATCCCCAACATATAAGTAAAATGCAATTGATGCATGCAATTGATGTGAACATGGCCTTGCCGTTGTATACAAGCCTGAGCCGAACGGCCTTCTAACATCGCTCACTGAAGTAATAAAGTAATAAGACAATAAAACGAGCATCTAGCAAATTATCAATTTCCCCTATAAATGATAGAGTTGTACGATGCGATTTAAAATCGTAGTCATAGGTACTGATAATTCCCGATATTATGTACTACAATTATTTATTGTGCGTTCACAGCGCGCGAGATCACATCCATCTAAAATAGCGCATGTATAGTTACAGTTGACCCTCATAGCATATTGGAGTTTGGTTTCTCGATTAGACTTGTTGGGTAACCGAATACGCTCTCTCAAAATAAGAATATTCTTAAGACATTATCATTGAACCGCTTATTCAGTGAACAATACCCACGTTAAAGAATACGAAAAATTCGAACTGCTTTGTATATTGTTCGCCACAAAAACTTGACAATTTTATTGCTAGTAAAAATAAACCACTAATGCAAATATCTTTGAAATGAAATAAAATACATTACCATATTCAATAATAGCGTATTTCACAGTGTTCACGTGTTTCCTTTGTACAAAGCGTACCTCTTTTGAATTGCTTGAGAAGTATCAAATAAGATGGCGAGCATTCCTTCAGTAAAGCAACCAGAAAGAGGAGATGATATATCCAAGTGGTGAATGGATGGAGGAGAAGTTAGCCTTTTGTACATTAACTCTCCAGAATCATTAATCACATCCTTAAATAATGAAAACCAAATTCCGAGTGATAATGATGGCATAAGGGTGGATGGTGGAAGGGGTGGAATTCATAAGCTTTGAACGCTCTCCACAGCAATTTTTTTTTTTTTTTTTTTTCATAATGCTTGTTTGTTTATAAACATGACCTCTTCGCACGCTGGCCCGACCGGAAACCTCTTGCCTCTAGCCGAAAAAGAGACAGAGTGAGAGAGAGGGTCGAGTGAGTGAATGAGCGCGGGGGGCAATCTCAACAAAGTGAGAGTCGGGAGCCGCATTCGCGTTTGAGCCGTTGACGCAGTTGGTCGATACTGGAGGGACATTTTTTGAAGAGGGGAAAAAGCCGAAGAGCATCGTGCTCTTTGCATTGCTTTACCGGCCAATTTATTTAGTATGCGACCTCTTAAGTTTCTGTGCTCTTGATCTTTCTCTTTTCCCATAAATTATTGTTTTAAAAGGAGAAGACGAAGGAGTAGCATTTCACTTACATCCAATTCAATCTTCCCCCGTTGATTTTTTTTTTTTTTTTTTTTTTCTACCATCTTTCTAGTTTCACACACAGATTGTTCTACTCAGCATCACGTGAGTAAGAATTAGTGCAATTGTTATTTTATTTCATTGAATATTTTAGTGCATACCATTTCTGACAAATTTTAGTTATCAATTCTCCAAATTCAGTTCATTATTTTTCACATACCTAATTATTTTAGAATGGATTTAAAATGTATTGAATTATACGTATAAAAACAACAACACAATGCAGGCGGCAACAAGAGCCACATACACAAAACATTTTATTGGTTAAAATTTATTTTGTCTTGAGGTGTCGTATTTTGTATTGGTCAGATAAGTCTATGTAACAGATCGGTTAATGCTCATATAAAGTATATATTTGCTCGGGTATAGGCTCGGGAACAATATAGAGCGACGTTAATTATTGAAATAAGTTAGTGTTATTCAAGTAACCTGGGATTGATGAACCGGATTCTCCAAAAATTGTATTGCATTTTTTTTGCTCGCATGAATTTGGGGTAATCTTAGAACTGGAGCCTAAGGCTACGGTTCTATGCATGCGATTTCTGACGAAAAGTGTTCTGACGAGCTCTGACGAATTCGCTTAAACAAACAAACGTCTGCTTTTCAATATGAAAGTGGTTACTATGGGAGAGAAATCCTCGTCAGAATACGTGCGGGGGACAAACTCGTCAGAACAAATTTTCGTCAGAAATTGCATGCATAGTAACCGAAGCCTAACACATTTTAGTGTAACGAAAAGAACGGTGAATTCGGTTATTTTTCTTGACGCATGATTCCAGAACTACGAATTTGAAGTTTTAGGCCTTCCATTGAAACTTGTTGAATCATGGAGAAATGTCCGTGAGTACGAGCAAGACAAGATGCCACGGGTCCAACTTGGGATATTTATAAGATTTTCGCTTTCTTAGAGTTCTGTTTTCACGAAATATCAATCGTGTTTCCGATCTGACTTTTTTTATTATTACGTAGGTAGAAAAATCGTAGGAAAGAGAGGTGTATAGATGCAAATCGAATCAAAAGTTTCGGTGATATGCCATAAAAATGTAAATCACAAGAACAACAATTGAACAAACGATTGAGATCATTTAGTAACACGCCAAGATCGTGCTGCAATTTCTCGCCGGATCACCCATTAAGTTCAAAATGACCTTCTAAGAGGGTAAAATCGCTTTGTATACTTCCGCCATATAAGATTTTCGCAATGTATGTAGTCGTGAACATTTTATTTGCCGCACGAAAGGGGAAGACTCCCGCGTCCCCTATTTATGTTTAATGGGCATAGGCTCCTCACCTATGTGTTTAAAACCAGTATCCTGACCGCCTTAATTACCTCTCCCCCGATCGTCACTGGTAGGACAGGTTAATTCCTAAATGACCTATTTTTACTTTATTTGTCCTATTAACAGCAATTGATGAAAGTAACAAGGTTTGAAGGCCCTTTCTTTTATGTATAATAAATCCTCAACTTTAAGAGACAATGACCCTTTTTATTTTCATATTTTGACCGCCAAATCGATTTGAATACTGCTAGTGTAATTTTAGCGAGTGCCAATTTTGAGTGCCCTTCCTTCCCAAAAAAACGCTGTCTTTTAAATTTTGTGTATCATTCCGCCCTGAGTCCCGGACATATTGTTCGCAAATTCAATGAAAGTAATAACAAAAAAATTCTACGTTTCCGGCTCTCTAAAAACCAGCTCTCTAAAATTTATTGGATTTCGCTCAGTATATTACCTGTTTCACCAGATTTTCTCGCCAAAAACCCAAGCTTCAAGAGTTTTGCACCTGCTCATGCTAGTTTTTTTGTGTCTGAGAAGTGAAATGCAAAGCAACTAAACTCTTCTATAGTTGCCGCAAATTGCCACTTGACAATCTGTCGGGAGTGGTGGAGAGTGACGTCACCAGCAGACTACAGCAGTCCTTTATCCACGAATGCTCTCCCTAGAGCAATAAAGCCAGTTAATTTTGAAACTAAAGATTATGAAGCCCAATAACAATTTAATAACGTATATTGGGGCGAGTGCAAAAACACTTGGGACTGCACGTGACGTTTGATGAAGAGCACTAATGGCCAAAGATTGGCGGCAATTATAGGAAGTTATATCACCTTGAATGAAACACATTTATCCCTGATTCCCTGTGACGATATGTGAGAAGAAAATCAGCACGAAGCTGTTACTATGACAACGGTCGCTGGCGATCCTACATCTATCGGGGCCCAGGGCGGAAATCTCTTTGAGACCCCTCATAGTCTCTATCGGGAACACAGGGCACCTTTTTTTTTTGCCATCCAAGTTTTCTCGAACATGATTGGTGGATTCTTGGACGTCGCACATATACAATTTGATGAATTGTCGGCTGCGGGATTTCTACAACAGTGTTGTCATTTTAAGACCACGCCCAACCCGGATATGAACAAGAACAACAAAATTAAGTACAATTTTGTCCTTATTTAGACACGAATTAGCTTTATTTCTATACCCTATTCTTCAACTAGCGCTTGATGGGCTCAACTCAAGCCGCCAGTTGACGGTGTTCTCAATTTTAGTCGCGAATGAGCACTTTTTGTCAATTTTACCTTCGAATTAGTGATTTGTTTTCCAGTTTAGCAATAAAATAGCGGGGTTTTCACTTATAGCTATGAATTTACACTTTTTCTCAGTTTCAGCCACAAAGTTATACCCTCAGACGCCGGCGCCGTAGCGTGTTTTCAATTTTAGCCGAACATTGGATTTTTTTTTTAATTTTAGCCGCTAATTGGAGCTTTAATGCACTTTATCCGCGGATTAGTGACTTTCCTCAATTTTAGCGTTTTCATCCCGTTAATTGGCGATTATTTTTTAATGATACCATGCGTTGTCGTTTGCATCCCCCGAATTAGATTTTTTTTTTGTTTGTTTGTTTTATTTCATCATTTGTAACAGCGAACCATCACTTGCTCTCAATTTGTACTGAAAATGAGCGTTTTTTTTGTTTTTTTTTTTATTAACCGCACGCTAATTAGTGAATTTCTCAACATTAGCCCCAAATTAGCGTCGTTTATACATTTTAGGCCTACATTAGCAATTTATTTTTACTTTAGCCAAGAATTAGTGCTTTTTCTCAATTTTAACCTCGATGTTACCCTTCAGAAGCCACGGTGTTAATCACGTCAGACGCGAATTCAGCCTTTTTTCTCAATTTTAAGGGCCCCATTCACGCCGGAGCCAAATGGTCTCGCACCTATCCATATTCCGCCGTGTGTGGGGAAGTTTCAGGCGGCCCTTGCCACAGACCGGTTCAGGGCCAACTGCTGGCTCCGACGTTAATGGAAGCATTTTTAGCCACAAACCAGTGATTTATTTTTTATTTGTATCGCGAATTTACTTTTGTCTACTTTTTATCCGCGAATTAGCGCTTTTTCTCAATTTCAACCGTGAATTAGCGTTTTTTGATGATTTAGTCATGAATTAGCGCCTTTTCTCATTTTTATTGGCGGACGTGCGATTTTTTGCTATTTCAGTTGCGAATTCGCCATTTTGATTATTTTTGCATAACTGCCGAATGCCAAATGCTGGATGCCGAATTCGCGTGTTCATTTTTTGTTTCAATTTTAGCCGCGATTTTTTTTTTTTTTTTTTTTTTTTCACATCATAGCCTTGAATTAGCGTTTTTTCAGCTGATGGCTTGGTCCAAGGCCAGCACACGACTGCGCCACTGCGCCTTTTCAATTTTATCCCTTTGGACCCCAAAAAACTGGGCGTCAACATATTTTCACCATTCTAGCCGCAATGTTAGCTCCAGAATAAGGCGCGAATTTTCTCAATTTGAACGGTTTCGTGGGCGAATCGAAGATTCACCCACACTAATTGCTGACCACGTTGCAACGTTCTTACTCTACATGTCGGATGGAGTGAAAATCGACGAAAAGAGACAAATCGCTGTCCAACTGTATACCTACAACTGTGTATTCACACCCAGGGACAACGAGAACCTAAGAAATACTCATTTGTCCATCGCTTCATTTCCATCCTTCGCTAATTAATCATCCTCAAAAATAGAGAAAAATCCCTAATTCATCAATGACGTAGAGAAAAGGCAATAATTCGCCATCCATCCGTTCATCCATTAGCATTATCTTCATTATTTCTGATAAAATGTAACAGAAAGTACCTATTTAGGTACCTTTTACAATTTCAAGAGGTAGGCACTACCTTATTGGTAATTTCTAATTTTCAATACCTACCTCTAACGGTACCTGTAGGAACTTGAAAAACTGGAAGTACCGGTAACATACCTAGGTAAAAATTTAAAAGGACCGGTCCTATCATTGCCCCCCCCCCCCAATCATCTGAATCTAATTTTTTTTATCCAGAAAATGCTAATTTTGTTGCAGACGTTTCAAAAAACGACTTACTCGAGGCCCTTTTCGGTGAATTTTTCTCCTTGAAAAATGTTTTCGTTGAATTGGATCTTTCAGAAATCAAAGTTCGCAAATTGGGCACGAACAAAATCAAATTTCGTGGGTTTGGACTTGGACTTGGACTGGGTGTGGATTCAAATTTTGGACTTTGGCTCCTCCTAAGCCAACTCTCGTGAATTTGCGGTCCGTTCCGACCAAAATTTATAAGTTTTCCCTTCGTTGTCAACGATCTAAAGAGATGGCTCTTTTCAGAAAACAAACTCAGCTCAGTCGCTTCAGAAACCAATTCCGTGAATTACGCTCCTCAAAAAATGCACACTAAATTCAACTCAAATCAAAAAGCCAAACTTTTAAGTTTGTCTCGTCCAAAGGTTGACCAGATTTCACGGATTTGGACTATTCAAATATCAATTTAAAGAATAAATTCAAAGAAAGAAAAATCGCCGGGGCCTTCTTAATGCTTACTTTAAAGGCTAAATTTTGGAGAATGGATTAATTGGCTCAATTTTCAGTTGCCGATGTTGGGAAGTTGGGACCCAATTGGAGTTCATTTCATGAAAAATCCTGTCTCTAACTAATTATGCCCAGTTTTTTGGCCGTTTGGTTGATTTCTGGTGCTCCAGTTAGTGCTAAGTTCCGATTTGTTCAACATCATCATCACGAATCAGCCCTTTTTATAAATTTTAAAAATGAGTCTGTTGGGGGTCTTGAATTGGGAACTTATTAATTTTTGCCAAGGCTTTTCATCGCTAAACCGCGGATTGGTGAGTTTTCTCAATTTAGCCGTGAACAGACGTTTTTCCTCAATTTAAGCCGCGAATTTAGGTTTTTCCCCCTTGATTTTACGGGCGAACGAGCGTTTTTCTCAATTTTAGCCCTGAATGAGCGAGGAAAATATTGACCTTGAACCACACCACCGTTGGTAAGAGCCGGATATCTCATAAGATTTGAACTTTTACCACTAGTGTCTGGAAATTCCGAAATTGGTAAATCTTAAGATTCCCTAATACTACAGCCTATAGTAAACGTCCAGAATACTATAGAGCTCATTGAAAGTAAATTGGATTAAAGGGGGCGGGTGGTATTTGTGAAGAACTTTTTCGCTCTTTTTTTTTTTTTTCTTCTTTCTTTCTTCTTTTTCATTTTTCTCTCTCGCCAAAAAGCGTTCGTTAATTTCATCACAATTAAACTGTCAAGTGGGTATCCGAGCAAAAAAAAAAACTGATGGGAGTGTAACGTTATTCTCATGCGGGGATGATGTATGAAAAATAATAAAAATAGCTCACGTTTACAATGACCTCACGTCGTACTGCAAGCATGTACATTCTGACATTAATTGATAAAGTCCGATGCTCCTACTGTTTCGTTAGGATTCAGGGACTGATTAGGGCTGTGACAGAGTATCCTGAGATTTGCAAGTTACAAGTGGTAAAAGCCCTTTTAACAATGCTGTTGTGGTTAATTTCGAGGAATATACTGTTGAGTGCAAAGGTTTATCAATTGTCGGCCTTTCAAAGTAACACGTGGAGAGATGGCGAAACAAAATACCTTTGGTTGATTTTCTCAATTCGCGTGAGCCTCGCGTATAGTATCGGATAGACTCAAACAAACATTGAAGCAGGTGTTGAGACATTCGTGGAATGGTAAAAACCTTTACACACTATAATAAATGCCAAATACAGGTCCCGCTATTGTTTCTGACCAACCGGTAATAATTTACGACTCACAGTTTACGCGATTCGACTCGGACTCCTTTCAGTTCCATTACCCCGTCCCACGTTCCCAACACCGTTCTGTTGTAAAGCGTTATTTTTGATTTCCCAGTTGAACGTGATAAAAATCTCCATGAGTTTCCCCTCGTTGTACACAGATTTCTTGTTTCATTTCGTTCCAGCTGTGGTCTCTTCAGATTCCCCTTGGGTCCCCTTCGTCAAATCGTTGCTATTGAGACCCTCCACGCCTTCAAAATTACCCTTGTCCGAGGACCAGGATATTACGCGTGTTTTTCTCCGTCATGACAAGTTGTTAATTTGTTCCTCAGCCTAATTCATATTCATTTGTATAAGAAATCTATGAGAAGTGCTCCGCTGATTGTTTAACAACCAATAAAACACGCGTCCTGTTAAATGTTTTTGTTCTTCCATAACAGAGACGAGACGTTGGTTTCACTAAATTCTCTGAAAAGGCAGGCAATACGATTTTTCGGTCATCTTTCACTTTCCCCCTACCGAAAAAATGCGTAAACTTAACTTATCAACCTCGCAAAACGATCCATGCGTGATTCAATTTGCTAATGTGAACTCGAAGTCTGCTGGTTTTTTAAGCTCGACCCTTGTTGTTGAATGACGAGAGGGAGAACTCCCTTTTTTTTCTTTTTTTTGCGAAGGTCAATGTTCTTTCTTTTTCATCCTTAGAGGTAGGTGGGCGTAAAGACAAGGCAGAAATAAATAACTGATAGTAGCCAAAAAAAAAAAAAAAGACTTGTTAATATTCCGGTTCATTCGCTCTATTACGAATTTTGAAATCCTGTATACAGGAACTCTTCCTTCCTACATACGCTGGTTTTAAAATGATATAACTGAATTGGGAAGTATTGAAAACATGATAAGGAAGTATTTTGTGTGTTGGTTGCAAAATTGAACGAGTTAAATAAAGACCGAAAAAAGCGACAAACCGACTGGAAGTTGGCGGAAATAAGAAAAATATGTTTTCCAATAACAGACTATCTTCATTTTTCTTCAAGTTGGGGGGGGGGGGAGAAATGGCGGAAATGAAAAAAAAAAAGGTCCCAGCTCGCGGTCTCGGATATAAAACGGAGTGGTCTGAACAAGAGACTTCAACCCCCATCGGCGCCAAGCCCTTTTTTTTTCGTAAACAGTTGGATAATACACAAAAAAGGAGGTCAATCTACTTCCTTAAATGCGAACAACTTTTCACCCCCTTTTCCCCTCTCTATAAACCTCAGGAATAGAGTTCCGATGGTTCGACGGAAACTTGATTACATCTTTTAATATTTTAGGGGCAGTACGTAAATGTTTGGTGTATAATATTATATGTTTTAACCTAATTCTCGGGACCTATAGGATAGCGTCCTCCTTTTCAAAGTTTTACATTGGCACACATTTTAAATAATTTTCTCTTTCAGTCCAATTTTCCCTTCAAGGCTGGTTTTGCATTGTTCCAAAAGGATGAATCGAATGCTAGTTATCCGTTGAAAAAGAAGTGACTGGCCACCGGCTAGCCCATTTCAATTGATGGGTGGGCCGCCGTTTGTCTATATCCTTGAGAAAAAACTTGAAACTATCTTTTTTTCACTACATGTAGAAATAAGACAACGGAGGGATTTTATGGTATTGTTTTTCAATGTATTACTTTGTGTTGTATAAGGCTCATTGACGACTTCCATAAATGCACCAGCGATCATGCAATAAGAAGAAGAATGTAGGGAGGATAGCCTACTTTTTTTATTGAGTTCCTCGAATTTCACCATTTTGAAGTTTAAACTTTCTTGGTACCTATACGAATTCGTCGACAACACAGCGCACATTTTCTTGTGCTCTGCATAAGCATTGTCGCCCGGCGGAAATCCTCCGTAAAAACACATTTTTATTACGTCCAACAAGTTCATTGTTCATCTACCAGGGAACAGGAAATAATGGTTCCTAAAACTTTAAAAAATAATTTTGAACAATATTATACGACCTGATCACGATCACATTCGTGCGTGCTCTAGGGTATCAGAAGAAGTAAACGAAAAACGTTTTTCAAGTGAGTTCTGTATTCTCTGGGGATCTGTTTCCTGCTATAATTCAACGGTAAAGGGGGGGGGGGAGGTGAAATGGTAGACTGACGTGGAAGGGTCTCAAAACACCATAATAGCCTCAACCGACCCATTAAGCTAGCACAGGGGGTTCTCAAGCTTTGGGTACGAAGAACACCGATTATTGGGCCAGCGGCAGACCATCTACTTCGCCAAACGCACGTCATCGCGAAAAAATAACTTCTGTTTCAGCTACCCCGACCCAGAATCCCAGTGAAATTGGGTTTTCAAAGAGCAAAATCCATGGAATTATTTATTTTTATTTTTTTTTATCGGGGGCGCCGGGCTTTGAACCCGGCAGGCGCCTAAGCCTCCCTTGGGCTCCTACGCCATACCCAGATCTAACTGTGCACTTCACACCCGTACTACGCGGGCGTTTCGGTCGGTGCGCGGTTTGTTGAACGCACATCGCCGGGAACGCCCACTCGAAGCCGGGTGTGACGTGTCACAGCTCGCCGTAGCCTTATAGTGTAATGGGGAATGGCTGGATTCGAACCCAGGCCCGCTGGGTTGCATTGTATCCATTATCGAGGCGCGCATCCATGGAATTAGGTTTCGAAAGAATGAAAATCCGCGAAACAGAGGATTAAAAGAGCTATAACGACAAAATTTGATTTTTGGGTGAGCCAAATCCGCGAATTAGTTTTTCGAACATGCCAAATATTATAGAAAGTGCTAAATCTACGAAAGAATTTGGAAAGAGTGAAAGCATATAAGCAAAACAGGGGTGTGGCATAGCAAAAAATCGTGTTAGGGCATGAATGAGCCAAATTCGTGACATTGATTTATTGAAAAGCGACGAAATCGTGGTCTGAAAGGTCCAACCTCACGCTGCACGCGCTAGCTGGAGTCCTTCCCGCTCGGCCTAGAGCTCGACGTCCGCGTGGCCATAACCACAAAAAAAGAAAGGGCTCATAATAGCATCACCGGTGGAAGTAGAACTTTCTCAACTACCCCGCGCTGCCCAGCTCATCTCAGACCACGGGTCATTCAGCTTCCACCGCCAACGGGAAAGGCCTGAGTGCCGCGTGCGGGGAGGAAATCGAAACAGCTGACCACGTTGTCTTCGAGTGCCGCGTCTACGAGCATCTACACCAAACGTAGCACATCCCCGCAACGCAAAACAGCCTCCTCACAACTAAGGCCTCAGCAAGAAAAATTCTGGCTAGATACAAGGACTTCTGTCGCCGGTACTTTAATTAAAGATGTAAATTAATTAAACTGATGTCCGGACGACTCGGGAAGGCAAACCCTAACACAATGAGGAAGTAACATAAAAAAATAAAAATCGCTGGAAACATTTTTTTAAAAAAGAAAATGACTAAATATGACCAGGAATTGAATATTAGTGCATAAATGATTGATTTCGATTTATAGCGAAATAATAAAACTTCACAATTTTTTTTTTTACCTTAAACGGCCGGTCTGTGACTCGTGACGTAGTTAAGGGGTTGTGACCCCTCCCAACCGTCCGTATCATGGCTGTTATCATGTATTGCCCCTTCTTGTCCGTCTCATTCTCCTAAGTCCTACTGTTTGATTTGTGGGAAGCTATTGTGTAGGTCATACGAATGCTGTTATTACGTCATCAGTCTATCTAGCCTATTTCAAATTGGTCCCGCAACCCAATAGTTTTAAAAACGAATTAAAAAATATAGTACCTGATTTTATTTGAACGGATCGTGTTTTCATGAGTTTTTGGTACTCAAAATATCACGACAGCATGATTTTGGAAAGTGTGTTACTTCCTCATTCGAGCTTCGAGAAAAAATGGGCTCCCCGGCGGGATTTGAACCCGTAACCTCTGGAATGCAAGTCCAGTGCGCTACAAATTGCGCCACGGTGACGCCCTTGGGAGACACAGAGAGAGGGATAAACATGGCCAAACCCCACCCGGGGCTATTGTTTCTCAAAACTCTAGGTGTATCTCCTGATCGGTAAACCACGCCACCGTGGCATTCGTGAAATTAGCGTCATTAATCGTGAAATTAGCTTTTCCCAATTTACCAATTTTAGCCTCGCAGCATTTGCGTGATTCTTAATTTTTGCCGTGAGTCAACGTTTTTTCTCAAGTTTTTTTTCCGCGAATGAGCGTTTTTCCTCAATTTTTTAATATCATAATACTCCAGAAATCACAAGTTTGCGTTTGCCTCAACCGAATAAGCTCTTTTTCTCACTTTTAGCCACGAAATAGCAATTTATCTAAATTTAATCAGCAAATTATCAATTTCTTCCGTTTGAGCAGTGAATTAGCACTTTTCATCCATTTTAACCGTGAAAAAGCGATTTTTCCGAATTTTATTGCCACGATATCATGAGTATTTTTTCTCAATTTTTTCTCAAACATTTGGGGGGGGGGCGAATATCAGCAAAATTGGAAGTTTATTGTCTGAATATTCGTGTTATTACAAATTCCAAGTCTTAATTTTATAAAAATTGCAAATTTCACCAGTGAAAATGCATTTTTCGGAGCTAAATATCCGAGGGTTTGGAAGTTCAAGAGGAAAGTGGAACTTTGACGGCGAGTTTTCGTAAGCGTACGTCAACGAGTCGGGTGGTGCTCTCTCGTTGTGAAATGTACTATTTCGCGTTACCAGTGAAAAAAGTTGTATTTACCTCCCTGTAACCTCAAACCTCAAACGCCCAGCGAAAACCAATGCAGATCGGTCTCTGAATTGGGCCATCCCCGATCGTTATTAGGCAACGAAAGCCCCAGAAATTGCTTTTTTAGTGAGCAAAATTCGAGAAATTGATACGCTAAATGCCACGCCAAGGTCAAAATTTACTCAAAACGACACATCGGTGAGAGTCAAAACGCACAAAACGCAAGTTCATTGGGGGAAACATTCACGCGCAACTCACAAATTGTATAAGGAATTGGCAGTTTCATAAAAAATTGTGTTGCTATCATGAGGAATTATCTACCTATTTGAAGCCGAAAATGGGAAATAATTCACGTATAACGCAACAATTAAGGTGTCCTTAGTATGAAAAATTCCCCATTTCAGAGCGAAACGTCACATCCAGGTCAATATTTAAGCGTTAGGCCTCATTCGGGCGATCGTTAAGGTCAAAATCCATGCAAAACTGCACATTCCGTAGGCACTATTCACGCGAATTGTCGCATCAAAGAGGATTTTGCACAGAATGCCCCACTGTGGGCAAAACGCAACACTCGGGGAAAATTTATACAAAATGTCTCACCAAGGGAAATTTTTTGTGTAGTGAAATTATCAATTTCATGAAAAAACTTGTCAGTTTCACGAAGAAATTGTCAATTTCAGAAGGAATTATCTGTTTTATAAGAAAACTTGCAATTTTACGGGAATTCATAAGCTTATGAACTATTTTCGTCATTTTGGGGCCGATTGGAGTCATGGCCCCCTCCTTAAGCCGACCCTGGATCCGCGCCTGGCAACTAATCGAGAAGACTTCTTTATTTCACTCTGGTTTCGAGCAGAGCGGTTAACTTTCAAGCAGTGAATTTGTGCATATTCCCGATTAGCGATTATTGTCTTTTTTAAGCCGTAATTTTGCGCTATTCCTCTATTTTAGACGCAAAATTGGCTTAAGAACCCGCGAATAGGCATTTGAAACATTTTAATATCGGCGAATGATCGACTTTATCGCTTTAATTTCATTGGTGGATTACTAATTTTACTCCATTTTAGCATCAGCGATTTTTCTTTACACGTTACAGTGTTTCTATCACGTGAATCAGAGACTTTTCCTAATTGTAGCCTTGAATTAAGTCCCCCCCCCCCCAGTTTTATCTGTGAAATAACGCTTTTCCTCAAAAGCCGCAAAGTGGCGTTTTTGTCTTGTGAATTAGCGCTTTTTCTTTACATTATCCGCGAGTTAGCGTTTTTTCTCAATTTTAGCTGCACTGTCGCATTTTTACCCCTCAATTTGTCGACTTTTAAGTTTAACCATTTCTAGCCTAGAATAGCGACTTTTCTCTTCTTTATTTTAGTCGCAAACTTTTCTTTTTGCGATTTTATCCGCGAGTTAGCGATTTTGTTTTTTCAATTTTAGCGCCTTTTTTCCGTGAATTAGGGAATTTTATTTATTTCAGCCGTGAATAGGCACTTTTCCTCAGTTTTAAGAGTGAAATAAAGGTTATCCTCAATGTTAACCATGAATTGGCGTTTTATCCCTCGAAATAGTGATGTATCTCAATTTCTCAATTTTTTGTCGTAGCGTTTTTCATAATCTTAGGTGCGGGCTAAGTTTACCCGTAATGTAGGGTTTTTATTCCCCAAATTGGCCATTTTTCTCCATTTTCCCCGTGAATTAGCCTTTTTCTCAATGTTAGCAACGATTTTTTTATATTATTTCAGCCACGACTTTGCGTTTTTTTTTTAATTCCACCCGTCAAATGGCTTCTATACACCACGAATCAGTTAGTTTGTCTCAATTTTGGACTGAAAATTGCGTCGAGAAACAGATAGTTATCGCTTTTGTTTACTTTTAATTACGAATGTATCGCTTTTTCCAAGCATTATGCCATGTATTGGCCCCCATGAACAACACGTGAGTGCGCCTTCTCAAGGTATTTAGCGATTTCGTGGGCAGAATGAAGTAATCAGCTATGTAATTCGCTGAGCACCGGCAACATACAATTCTCGCGCATGCACTGAAAATCGTCGAATGGAGCCAAATCAACGTCTATTCGGGTGATGACAACCAGCCTAATAGACGCTCCTTATTCTCAGTTTGATTCCGCACTCATCCGCAGTTTAAATATGAGATGTCTGTTCTTACGTTTAGTGCTCATTTTAGTTATATATTATTTTGTTGTCCTTTAATTAGTTAGGTACGGCGCGAAATTTCAATACTTACCCCCCCCCCATCTATGCCCAACCTAAACTATACGCCTCAGAGGGCGGCACTTCCGCAATGGCCCCCGTCAGCGCCTCTAGCTTCTTGGATTCCTCTGAGGCTCTGACCAAAAATAAAATAAAAGAACAAAAAAAAACTTGTTTTGCTGGCTGGGTGGCCAAAAACGTTGCCCCCTCCCACCACCTCATAAGATTTTCGAGTCAGAAGTATCACAATGACCCTTAATTTGTCCTTTTTTTTTTCAACGAGACTGAATTGCTTAGTCCAAAAACTTGTAGCTTCTCCAATATACTGTTCCATGGGACTTTAGTTCTATAGTAAACGCTAGGAAGCCGTCGGCCACAACACCATGAAAATATTATCCAACTTTTTTTTTTGTTGCCTAGGGCTCTAGTAAACGACTTATTTGGTTAAAATGCCGCAAGCAGGACCCAACGTCCTCATCAATCTCAGCCTATCTTTGCCGAGTCATAATTTTGACCGCTTTGCTAATTTTTTTGGAGGGGTGGAATATATAAATTAACGCTGACAAATTATTGCTGGTCTAAAATGTAAATTCATCAATATCTCTTTATTGGATCTAAAGGCATGGCATGCCTGATGGCGTACTCAAAAGAAAATGACTAATGAGCTTCTTTTTTTTTTATTCCCTATCCTTTTCACGACTAGCTTTATTATTTATTACGTGAATGTAGGAGAAATAACGAGCTTTTTCCTATTTTTTAAAAAAAGGTTCTCTCACATCGGAGCAAAAATCCAGGAATCTTTTACGTCATCACGTGGGGGTGGGTTTAACGCGAAAATAGGAGTCAAGTGTAGCTCTGATGGTTGAGGGGGGAGTGGGTTTTTGCAGACGGGTTAAAAGATTTATTTTAGGGACAGGGCTATTCAGTTCATTCACGGCAAGCGAATAGTGACGCCCGTCCCGCAGTCATCCTAAAATTCTATTCATTCCATAAGCCTAAACCTACATACTGGAAAATGCTTCGGTATACCTCTCTCTTGAACAATAAAATTGCACAAATGGTTGGGTTTCCAGCTGACCTATTTTTTATGTGTTTTCAAATTTTTCCCTCCCGTCCAAAAATCGGACGGAAGTCTATTTTCTGTTATCAAGTCCTCGACGTATTTATTTCGACGTACATTTTATTGGTTTGTCTGATCAATACAAGTGAAAAAACAACAAATGCCCGGCGATCCGATACCCCATGGGTCAAATGCTTTTATACTTCTTTGGAGAGAAAAAACAACAACTGATTTTCCCTCTAATGTCACCAATTGACCCAGAAACAGTCGATTATATGATAAAAACAATTTATGTACATACTATAATGGGCCGAGGTACTGCAATCTTTATAAAGAGCGTATCTGCCCAAATAATCTCGTTAGACTCTCTCGGGGAAGTCGGACATCACCTAGAATATACAATATCAATAAGTACCTATATGAGTAACCATCAACGCATTAAAGACCCACATTGTTAGTCGTCACGTTGAGTACTATCTTATTCTATTCAAAACAGCGATTTGAAACTGGCTGATAGTGTGATACTTGGCGTTTTTCATTTGCATAAATTTTAGCATTTGGGAGATTTATCCACCCGCTGCCTTCGAATATTAAAAAAAAAAAAGTTTGGGTGGAAAAATCGCCCCTGGTGCAGTGCAAATCTAATACGCTATAATGACGAGTTTGAAGGTTGAAAGTTTTGAGCACCTGAGTGGTAAAAATCAATAAAAATTAATCGAATCAAGTTTCCCGGGGGGGTTCTTAATTGAACTTTTATTGGGCCGGATATTTGTTCTCCTTCTCAGCCCCTTTCACCAGTGACGATTAAAAGAAAATGGGTGCATCATTGATTCTGCTGATGGAATGAATTTCTGGTTTAAAAAATTTAACTTTCTCAGTAGTTGGCAGTATAGATACTGGATAAATAAAAATATGAAACAGGCATTCTGCTGTATAGCCTTTCATTTCTGGCTTTAAAAAACGCTTGGCAATTTTCCTTTCTCATCTCATCACTGATCACGCGCTTCAAGAAATCCTCTGGTCAAGGTTCAACTGCACTTTGAGTGCAAGAGGTTCAAGGAGCTTGCATGTATGTGTGGCAATGGTATTGCACGATTTATCCATCCCCTTTTCTCTGTTGATCGGTCCCGATGACGCCCATAATGAAGAGCTAGCCGGACTGTCTTCCTCGTGACCGCAGAAAAGTAATGTGCCTATCCTCCCCCCAACCTACCCTGTCCACTCTTTTCGTCGTGTTTTCAACGCGGCTAGATTTGTATTGCGCTTTATATGGAGAGTTGATAAAGCTTTCCACATTCATGAACTTGCATCATGCTCGCCTATAGGCGACGGGCAATTTCAAATCTGTTACGAAAAGCGTTTTCTTTCGAATTCGAGGTGACTAGATAGGAAACAGGGCCGTTTGAGGAGGTACACACGAGGCACGCGCCCGGCTGGTGGCGACGTCCACACAGGGCTTTTTCTCTTGGGGCGGATTTTTGTTTTTTCTCACTCTTTTTCTCTTGAACAGCCGCTTAGAATGGGTCCCTAATAAGCGAACCCCGCGAAGTTTCATTTTTGAAGGATCCAAACCCTCGAAATGAGTTTCTGTTAGTTCCAGATCCACGAAATTTAAGGGGTTGAAAGTGGCGAAATAGCTTTTTCTGATGAGGCATTGCGACCGAAAAGTCTTATTTAATGGTCAACTGCGAAAAATATTGGTATTTTGATGGAGTCAAACCCACGAATCGCACTATTTATTCATTTTTTGGTCCCGCGAAATTGGTTTTCAATTAGCCAACCCTGTGAAAATTCCTACATTTTCAAAGAAATCGAACCCACTAAATTGGCTTTTCGAGCAAGCCGAACCCCAGAAACGTTTTTTTTTTTTGTTTTTTTTGGGTGAGCAAATCACACGAAACTGCTTTTGAATCGGCCAACCCGCAAAATTGCTTGTTATAATGAGCCAACGTACTCTGGAGCTTCATTTTTTAGTTTGAAATCCTTGAAATTGCTTCTTTGTTTTTTTTCTTTTTTTTTTTAGAGAGAGAGGCCACCCCGCGGAACTGATTTTGGCGATTTCTAAACGAGATCCACGGAATTTTGTTTATGAAAGAGCCAACCAGGCGGATTCACTCATTTTTAAGGACCCACAAGGGCGGAATATGGTTATTGAATATTAAATTCACCAAAACTTCAAAATTGGGTTATTTAAGTGTGAATAACCGCAAGTTGGTTCTTGAAGAAAGAGCTCAACCTGCGAAATTGCTGTTTTGGAGGAGCCAAACCCGTGAAATTGGATATTTGAATTAGTCACTACGCGAAATTGAGTTTTTCGGGAGTCAATTACCTGCAAAAATGGGTTTTTAGAGGGTCACTCCTGAATAATTGGGTTATTGGGGCTTTGAGCAAGCAGAAACCCACGAAAAGTGTCTAAAATGATCTCAACCCGCGAAATTGCCTATTTGATTGAGTCAGCCCCGTGAAATTGGATTTCTGAATGAGTCACTAGGCGTAATTCTTTTTCGGGATTTCTCAAGAGTCATTCACCTGCGAAAATGGGGTTTCAGGCGGTCACTCTCCTGTCAAATTGGGTTTCTAGGGAGTCAATCCTGCGAAATTGGGGTTTTGAGCAAGCAGAAAACCACAAAAAGGGGTTCTGTTAGTGTCAAATCCATGAAATTTAGGGTTTAAATAAGTCAAGTCCCCGTAGTTGATTTCTATAAGGGGCACAGCCGCGAAATTCGGACTTGGAAAGAGTTCAGCTCGCGAAATTGCTGTTTTGTTTGAGTCAACCTCGTGACATTGTATTTTCGGATGGGTCACTATGCGACATTTGGTTCTTTAGAGAGTCACACTACCACGAAAATGAGGTTTTAGGGAGTCACTCCAGCGAAATTGGGTTTTTAGGAAATCACTCCTGCAAAATTGGGTTTTTATGGAGTCACTCCTGCTAATTGGGGGTTTGAACAAATAGAAACACACGAATAAAACGGGTTCTGTGAGTGGCAAAGTTCGTAAAATTTAGGGATTAAATAAGTGAACCCCTCAAAATTGATTTGTCCAAGTGCCTAACCCGCGAAATTGGGGTTTAATCCCCAACAGGAGGGCGCAATCCCACTTGGGACCCGAGAAACTGATTATTCAGCTGAATGAAATGTAAATTGGCCACGAAAGTACCAGTTGAGCCATGTGGTTGTCAAGCTAGTGTCTTTTTCGTCCCCAAAACTGGTCATTTCACCCAAAACTTCAGCCACAAAACAGGAAATTAGCCACCGAACGCTGTTTCGCGATTTAAGAACACAATTCAGAAAATTTGCTTATTCACGTTTTTTCCCAGAAACTTTCAATTTTGCGAAAATTACTGTGCTGCAAAATTGCTGGACCAGACATTTTCAGAAAGTTGGCCCTCTCCCAGCAATTTTCCATGTATTCAAACCTCTTCTCCTTAAAACAAGCAATTTTTCGACTCATTATCCTCTTAAACGCAGCAGGCCAGGTTACAAATCCTGACTGCTCATGCTCACTGTAAGCTTGCGGTGAGCCGTGGCACGGCGCACTCGTCCTAGGTGTGGGCTTTCCCAGATGTGTGCCTATGACAACCGCGCGACGATTGTAAAATTTCGTGGCTTTTTAGCCTTGAAACTGTAATTTTGAAACTCCTCCATGAACCTCACCATCTCACGACTGATAATTTTCAGAAACTTGCAATGCTGCAGGGGCTATTTGTCCCTTGACACTTTACAGCTATCCCCCTCCCTTGCATTCTCCGCATAACGAATACCTTCCATTTTGCGGTCGTTGATCCCATTGATTTCTTTTTAGTTTTCAAATTTAACTCCATTTTGTTCTATTTTTTTGTTTCAGGCAGCCACCATGGTTCAAAGGGCAGCTAGCCCTTGGCCATCCCTCTCCATTTCACCATTCCGATCGAGTGCTATCTTTAGTCTCCGTCTCGTTCCACTGATTTTACTTGCCATCGCTGCTGACCTATCAAAGGGCGGCATGCTTTATCCACGTGAATCCGAATCTCGCGAGGTCAAATCATTGGACGGAATATGGAATTTTCGAAAATCCCTAGCCGTCAAAGATGGCTACGACAAATCGTGGTACAAAACTTCTTTAGACCAGGTATGCAATTCAATTATCTTAAGTCCTAAGACAAGGGTCGTCTAATTTGCAATTAATTAATTGCTGGGACACATAAAGAAAAAAGAACAATTCAATTATAAATTCGTTTTTCTTTCTTAAACATACTACAAGTCTTTCTTATATTTTCCCCCAATTGTCATAGACCGGTGATGTCATTCCAATGCCCGTGCCGAGCAGTTACAACGACATCACTGAAGATAAATCCCTTCGAGACCACGTGGGAACCGTGTGGTACGAGAGGACATTTTTTGTTCCTGCGTCGTGGTCAGGACGAAGAGTATGGATTCGTTTTGGATCAGTTCACTACACAGCTACAGTTGTAAGTGCCAACGTGTTTGCTCCAAAACAGTTTTTCCCCCACTTTTTGTGTTGATAAAACTGTCGTAATCTTTTTTTTCTAGTGGTTGAACGGCGAAGAAGTAGCTTACCACGAAATTGGACACTTACCGTTTCAAGTCGAAGTGACTTTGAAAGTGAACTATGGCTCAGAAAACAGGCTGTCAGTGGCTGTAGACAATACTTTGAGCCTCGTCACGGTGCCTCAAGGGACTGTGGACACGTTGTGAGTTATTAACCGAGTGCGATTCTTAAATTTAAGGAACTATAATTCATGTTTTTGTTTTAGAATGAATGGAACACTTCTGGTTCAACGCTACACTTTCGATTTTTTCAACTATGCTGGCATACACAGGCCAGTTGTCCTCTATTCGACTCCTTTGGTGTACGTCGACGACGTGACTGTGTACACTGATATCGTCGGAAGCAAAGGTTTTTTATTTTTGTTTTCTTCTGCTTCATTTCATTAAGAAACAAAAGATTTTGTTACACTTTCTTGTTTAATTTTTATCAGCGTACGTTTACTTCAACGTCACCTATGGTGGGGCCTCACCGAGCGCGGCAGACCCCGTCACGATGACTGTCTCTCTTTTCGACGCTGACGGTAATTTCGTTGGGAAAGCCTCCAAGGAAGGGGTGAAAAAAAACGGTTACATCAGCCGAATCGAAGTTCAGGAACCAAATTTTTGGTGGCCATATTTGATGCACTTGGATCCTGGATACATGTACAGCTTAGAGGTTATAATTAGATAATGTTGTTTAGGGAAATTGCCAGCCGTGGGTTTTCTTCGGAATAACTTTGTTTCTTCATTTCAGGTTCGTCTGTCCACAAATCTTAGAGACGAGCATATTCGCGACGTATACAGACTTTCTGTTGGTATCAGAACTCTGAGCTGGACCAACACGAGTCTGTACATAAACAATGTCCCGGTTTATCTAAGAGGGTTTGGGCGCCACGAAGACTCTAACGTAAGGCAATCCCGAAACCTCACCCTAGGTAGGGTTTAAGAGCATGCGTTGTTGAATGTCCTCGCAGATTAGGGGCAAGGGCCTCGATTTGGCCATCGTTGCAAAGGATCACAATCTTCTCAAATGGATTGGAGCCAATTGCTATCGAACGTCCCACTATCCATACGCGGAGGAAATAATGGATTTCGCCGATCGTGAAGGAATTATGATCATCGACGAGTGTCCGAGCGTTAACACAGAGTAATCTTCATTCTTCCCCTATTTAATCACAATTTAACACGTTCTATTCAATTCCCTCCTCTCCCCCCAGGAAATTCAGTGAAACTCTTCTCGAAAATCACAAATCCTCCCTTACTCAACTGATTGAGCGCGACAAAAATCGTCCGTCAGTCATTATGTGGTCCGTGGCCAACGAGCCCAGGACTCAATTTGCCGAGTCTGCCGAATATTTCAGGTAAGATTTAGTATTTTTTGTTAACTTGAAGCCCTAAAACTATTTTGATGACTTGATTTTGAGAATTTAATGGAGAAAAAAAATCCGGCCGGGATTGTAAACTTGTCATCAGAAAGTTGTGGGGCATAGCTTAGCGCCAGTGCACTAAATAATGCTACCCACACAACAACTTTGTCCAAAATACCATTTATTTATTTTTAACAAAAAGATCGGTGGTGAAGCACGTTAAAACTTTGGATAACCATCGCCCCGTGACCGCTGTTCTGAATAAATGGTACTCAATCGATCGCGCGGTGAGTTTTTCTTCATTTCCGAACTCCTGCCTTCTTATTTCAGACTTAGTAGTCAGAAGTAGTGTAAAAATGAACAGCAAAATTTTGTTTCCGCCACCTTTCTCCGACTTAATGTTCATCCTGGGAGCAGTTTTGTGCTTCAGCTTTCTTTTGTTCAGCTTGCATGTTGTGATTTTAGTTGTTTTTTGTTTTTTTATCGTTCAACAAAATTTCCCTAATCCTCCTATACCCTCCTCTTGTAGATTAGTGGTGCAACACGTGAGAGCTCTCGACTATCGTCCAGTGACCGCTGCCATCGCTCAGGCGCCCGGTTATGAGTATCTTGTGAGTAGCAAAAAGGAAAAAATCAAACCAAAGAGAAAAATTAAAATAATAAAATAAAAAAAACGTACAAAAACGCACTTAAACCATTTAAATGTTCACAAAAGTCACGCAATAATTAACACAAAATATTCTACCTGGCGCATGACCTGCTTCCGCCAATTATTAAAGGTTAGGTAGCACATCCAATCGCCAGTTATGATACTGATGAACCTTCAATGCTGACAATATCTGAAAAAATGAAAAAGTTTTGGGGATTAAATTACCGCAGTTACCATCCCAAGGCGAAAATTCCAATTTTCGTTCCAAAAATGTCACTTTCTGGGGGCAAAATTGTCAGTTATTAATCGGGAAATCCGGAACAGAATGCAAAAATGACCGTTTTACAGCAGATATCGTTATCTGCACTAGGAGATCTTTATCGTGCTAATTCAGATTCTGGGGTCGAATTTACGATTTCTCGTGTCGAATCATGAATCATTAATTTCTGAGTTGGTGAGCTACCGAGTTCTCCGAGGATGCATCTGACTTATTCTCACGTGATAAACTGCCCACCTGTTGATCAGTCTGGCTGATCCTCTGATTAGCCAATAATCAGCGATTTTTTTCAATTTTAGCTGCGAATCAGCGCACTTTCTCTTTATTAACGTTGAATTGGCGATGTTGTATTCACATAATATAGCGACGAATAAGCACTTTTCTTATTTTAGCCCCGAATTATAGCTTCTTGTCTTCTTAATTTCAGCTTTAAATGAGCACTCGTTCTCATTTTTTACCGTGAATTAGCACTTGTCCTTGATTTTGGCCGCGAATAAGCGATTTTTTCACATTTAGCCATGCGAGTTAGCGCTTTTTTCCCATTTTAGCAGCGAATTAGCGATTTTTCTCGTGTGGGTCAATAAATTAGGATGCCTCGCAAATTATATATTTTCTCAAATTTAGCCGCGGATTGGAGCTTTTCGTAATTATTTCACATTTAGCCGCGATTTAACACTTTTCACAATTTTAGCCGCGAATTATAGTGGCTTTCTCTATAAACACAATGAATTCAGCGCTTTTCTCGCTACACTATCAGTGAATTGGAGTTTATATTCATTTGTAGCAATGAAATAGCTCATTCCTCATTTTTAGCCTCGAATTAGCATTTACTCTCAATCTAAGAAGCTGCATCCAAAAATCACAAATTGGCGTTCCCTAAATTTCAGCTTTAAGTATGAGCACTTTCTCTCAGTTTTAGCCGTGAATCACCACTTTTCCTTGATGATTTTGACCACTATTTAGAGATTTTTCCCATTTTTTTCAGAAAATCTGGAATTTTTGTTGCTAAAATGTAGAAAAATCGTTGAGCCGTGCCGAAAAAAAATAGTTTTTATTTATTTTAGCAGCGCTTTTTAGCAATTTTAACTGCGGAAGGGCCCATATCTTCAATTTTAGGCACCAATTTGCGTTTTTTCTCGAATTTACCCTTGAAATTCAGGGTTTATCACTATTTTGAGCGCTCTAAGGACCCCCCTCCCCATTACTTTTAGGCCGTCGTTACGCTAATGGCTCCGAGTTAAAAACAAAAAACCCTAAAACATTCGAGCTCAAGAAAAACAACATTGTTTTATATCCAAGGATCGATCAGCGTTGGTCGCCTATCCTCTAGAATGTGTATCTTTCTTCCCATAAATTAAAAAAACAGAAAAAACATGTTAAGGACCTGAGGCCATCTGGACGCGGGGCCCAAGCCCGTCGGGACCCCGCCTAAAGACGGCACTGACCATGGACGCTGGTAATTTGCGCAGGCGATGGCCACCTTACACTCAATCTTGCTGATTCGTCTCGTTTAAATCCCAATTTCAGGGGATTTGCTCATTCAAAGAACCAGATTTTAAGGAATTTGCTATTTCAAAAAATCCAATTTGGTTCATTTTGCTCTTTAAAACCCAAATTTTATGGACTTTCGCTTTTTCCGAATCCAATTTTGTGGACTTGGCTCCCTCAAGCTCCTATTTTGGGTGGTTTTCGAGTGTTCAAAAGCCAATTTTCGTGGTTATAGCTCTGTATAAAAACCGGTTTCACAGTTTTGGTTGATTCAAAAAACTAACTTGGCTCAAATTGGAAATTATTCACAAACATTGACTCTTCCATAGCCAAAAATATTAAATTTGGCACCTTCAAAACCAAATTCCATGGATTTGTGTGACTTTCGGTCTTTCAGATCCCAATATTGTAAACTTTGTTCCTATATAACTGATTTTTTGTGATTTTCGCCCGATGAAAATTCAAATTTTGTGACTTTACCTCTGTATGAAACAGTTCCAGTAATGGCAAAATTATCAAACAAACGACGATTTTTTTCTCGTGATTCCGGCTGTTTCAAACCACAATTTAGCTGGACATTTTCCATAACCAAATGTTTCAAATTTGGTAACTTTCCAGGCCACATTTCACGGATATTTGTTATTTGGTACCACAATTTCGCTGATTTTTACGGTTTTAAAACCCCAATTTCATAAGTTTTGCTCTTTTAACGACCAATTTCGAGGACTTGGCTCCTGTAAAACCCAAGTTCGGGATTTCTGCCTCTTCAAAACTCAAATTTCGCGGCTTTAGCTCTCTATAAAATAAGTTTCGTAGGATTGATTAATTGAAATAAAACAAAATTGGTGAAAAAACCAACGAAAAAAAAACAAATTTTGTGATTTTGGCTATTTAAAATCACAATTTCGCCGGAAATTTTCATTCTTCCATGGCCAAACGTTTCAAATTTGGCACCTGAAAACCAAATTTCTCACAAGATTTTTCTTATATCGTACCCTATTTTTGCTGATTTTTTCTGTTTTATAACCAAATTTCGGGGGGCTCGATCTTTGAACAACAAAATTTACTGACTTTTAATCTTTCAGAACCCAATTTCGTGGACCCCCCAATTTTGTCGTGTGTTCAAAAACTAAATTTCGTGCCTTTAGCTCTTTATAAAATCAGTTTCGCAGGTTTGGTTAATTATTAAAACACGAAAAAAAAGCGACGAAAAAACCAATTTCCTGTTTTTAGCTATTAAAATAACAATTTCGCTGAAAATTTTCCAGTCAAACGTTTCAAATTTAGCGCCTTCAAAACCAAATTTCACAGATTTTTGTTAATTTGTACCCAAATTTCACTCATTTCAACGCCTTAATGCCCAAATTTCGAGGGATTTTCTTTTTCAAAACACGGACTTTTGCTCTTTCAGAACCCAATTTTGTGAAATTTGTTCCTTTTTAACCCAATTTCGAATATTTTCGTACCTTTCCGCCGGATGTTTTGCCTGTTCAGTTAATTGCTAAATTGTCAAAACCGAACGTCGATTTTTTTTTTTTTAGCGATTCTAGCTTGTTCAAACCACAATTTCACTGGAAATTTTCCACAACCAAATTTTTCTAATTTGTCATTTTTAAAAACCCATCACGGATTCATGTTATTTAGTACCCCAATTTCGCTGATTTTATCGCTTTTAAAACCTTAATTTCGTGGTTTCAGCTCTTACTGAGAACAGTTTTGCAAGATTGGCTAAGTAATAAAATTAATTTTGCTTTTTCAAAAACTAAATTCCCGGATTGGTCCATTCAAAACCCAAATTTCGTCACACCTCCCTCTCATAAATCCCATGTTTAGCAGGTTTTTACTCTTTCAAACCCTCATTTCACGGATTTGGCCCATTTAAACCACCATTTCACAGATTTTGGCAATTTCACAAGCCCAATTTCATGAGTTTGGCTCTTTCTGATTTCCCAAGGTGCAGTTTTGGTTAGCCAACAACCTACTACTTACCTAATATTGTTCAGGTCCATTTTTATATTTTTCAGGATCGTTTTACCTGATCAATGTTTTCAGGCTTTGTTTGAAATCCACCTTTATACATTGAATTCTGTCACGTGTTGAATCATAGAAAATATTTGAAAGCCGGCTCCACACGCCAAATAACCAGCAAAATATTGATTGATTTCCAGCTGGAAGGTCGTTTTTCATCTAGGCAATGCTAGAAATTGATTAATTTTTTGGCGTATACGTCATGCGTGGAGCCTGGCTTATTATTCAATGATTGATTTCTGAGGATCAAATTTATTCGCTCCAAGCTCTGCTGTTAAAATTTTTAACCCCTCTGCACTGCGTTGCCCGTGTAAACCCACTCCTGCCCACGAGTTTCACTTAGGTAGCACGCAGCGATCATATAAGTCCGTTGCACGATCCACCAACTTGGTGCGCTTTGGCGATCTAGAGCTCCTAAGTCTGCTTAAAATGTCAACTCCTAAATAACAATGGGTGAATAACAATATTGAACTCAAAATCCACCTTAGTGCGATAAAGTGTAAAAATTATTCGAATTTTACTGTTAAAACACTGTTTCACTTAGCCACGCCTAATGAAATATCCCACTTCCTCCTCCTAACCCACTGTTTGCTGTACTAACTTCGTATCATTAAGAATTATTATTGTATATAAATCTTTGTTTTATTGTTCTTGTAGGGCCAATTTCTGGACATTATTGGCTTCAATCGCTACAACGCTTGGTACTCCGAACCAGGCAAAGTTGAACTAATTCAACGAAATGTTGAAAATGAAGCAGCGAATTGGCATCGAATTCACGACAAGCCGATCATTATGATGGAATACGGCGCTGACACGATGGCTGGGCTTCACGAGGTTTGTTTGTATTTTAGAGAATGGTCGTAGGAACATTCCCTCTGGTTCCATTTATTTAATTGTTGTCTTTATCTCTAGGATCCAGCTTTTATTTGGTCCGAAGAATACCAAGTTACTCTTCTTTCCGAGCACTTCAAAGCTTTCGATAATTTAAGAAACAAAAGTTTTTTCATCGGGGAAATGATCTGGAATTTCGCTGATTTTCGAACCGAACAAGGTATCCTTCCCACCACCAATAAACGTTAAACTTCCTGGTCTAAACGCTTAATTTCCTTTAAAGCCACCACCCGAGTAGGCGGCAATAAAAAGGGCGTTTTCACGAGAGAGCGGCAACCCAAAGCGGCCGCTTTTCACGTTCGACGGCGTTACCACCGTTTAGCTCAAGAGTTGGACGGTGTGCCTGTTCCTGACGATTTGGAACCGTACACAGCCCCTTATTCTTCAATTTGGCCACAGTCGAGCCGAAATGAACTCTAGTCAACATTATATGTATAGGTTTAAAAGAACCAGACAAGTATACACGCTACACGGTAAGTGTTGGGATTGTCAATATGTAAGTATCTATTTCGAGGAATGTATAGATTTCAAGGAAGATTTGTAACTAAGCCATCCCCCCCCCCAACCCTCTTAATTTGTTAGCGCCAGAACAGTGGTTAACCCGCCCCCTTGTCTATTTGGAAGTCTAGTGAAAAGATTAAGTTCGGCTGTTTGCTATAAAAGTGTCGTTTTTTTTTACGAGCTGTTCGTCATAGAGAAGTCGTTTCACTCGACAGACACACAACACAACCCACCCTGACTCAAACAAATGAAAAGTTTTTAACCTGAACTGTATAACGTCATAAGTTTTCTCTTTCTTTCTTAAAAAGCTGAAAATTGGGGAATTTCAAACTCTGTTCTGGCAGCCCACAACGGGTGTTCATCGAAATTAACAATTCGCCCATAAATACAGAGCTCTACTATGTAGTGTTTTAGGGTAATTATTTATTCAATATAAGTTATTTGATTGATTAAGTCAATCCCGAATCACACGATGACATTTTTGAGGCAATATTGCATGCAAGTTTCTGAAAATGGTCAAGGTACTTGCATTAACTATTACACCGTGTGATCATGGCTTCCGAGAATTGTAAAATAAAAACAATAATTTTCACAGTTGTAAATTCTTTCAACCAAGAGCCCACAATTTCACTCGGTAGCATTCACATTCGGACTCACGAGTGTTAGGCAATAACTTGGGAATAAAAATATGTGATCGTTAAACTGTATAACAATGAAGCAACCTAGGGATGATTTTGGGTCATCCCGAAAATAGGCGTTTCGCCTCACGTTGTCTTTGTCGACTGCTCTGCTCTTTCTCGTACGGGAGGGTGTGACTGATGGTTGTCAACCGAGTGGCCGCTGTCCGCCGGTCAAAAACGCTCGAGTCGCGTGGAGAGCACCCTTCAACGGCTCGATTGAAACTGTGTTTCAATAAAGATTTCCCGAATGACATTCTTCTCTACCCATACGCGGGTACGTCCAAAGTCCAATTTACAATTTTAACCATTTTGGCCAAAATCGTGCTCATCTCCCATTGAATAAGATGGTCGCGGTTGGGTCCAGATTTCAGTAGTGTACCGTGGTAGTGGCGAGAGGATGGACTCTGAACCCCTCACCATCCAGCGGCGTCTATCCCCCCTGATGGCTGGGCGCGAAATCCCCCCCCCCCCTTATGAGCAGTAATCCCCCCTCTCGCGATCAGTGAAAATAAATTTCGGTGCCTAATTTTGACAAATTGAATGAAATCAACACCACACGTAGCGTTAAATTATGGCTTATTCTTTGTAGCTTTAGCCGCAAATCAGCGCTTTTTCCATCACCTTACTCGCAGATTAGCGCTTTTTCTTAATTTATAGCCGCGAATTAGCACTTTTTCTTAATTTAAGCCGTGAATTGGATATTTTTCTCCACTTCCGTATCGAATTAGCGTTTTCTTCATTTTAGCTGCGAATTAGTGTGATTTTTTCACTCTAATCACGAATTAGCGCTTTTCCATTATTTTAGCCTTAAAGTTGCATTCACCAGAAGGCCGCGAGTGAGGAAGTTTCATGGGTCAGAACTTATTCATGAATCTATTTTTTAAGATTTATTTATGCCAAAATAGAGCATAAATCGTGATCCGTTCGTAAAATAATCCAACAGTTAACAAATACCTACGCCATTTTTGAAGTTTTAGGTCATTTCAAACACGCCATGACGCCAGCTAGCATGTTTGTGTCATATGCGCCTTCTGAACATAAATTCGCCTTTAACGTGGCTGTCGGAGAGCGGTTTGTTGTGTTTCTTTGCCTTATTTTCTACTAAAGCTCTCCAATAATAAAATAATGGAGGATAAATAGATGAGCTACTTAGAGGCATGAAAAGGACAGAATACAAGGGATATTACGTTGGGAAAATGTTCGTTTTGGCGGGATTTCAAATATGCCAACTTTTGTAAATAAATAAAAAATGTTTCTGAAGGGTTTTAAATTTTTATTTATTTGTTTACGCCGAAGGATTGGTATTCCTCGCCGAAAAAAAAAAAAAATTGGAAAATGTGAAACTTCCTCATTGGCATTCTCTCAATTTTAATAGCAAATTAGCGTTTTTCTCCATTTTATAAACGTGAATTAGCTTATTTTCCTCAATTTTACCTGGATGTTTGAGCTTTTTCTCATTTTAGCCGCAAATTAGCGTTTTCATTTCAAACGCTCAGATAGTCATGAATTAGCGTTTTTCTCAATTTTACCCGCCAATATGTGCGATGCTTCTTAATATCCAGCGAATTAGCGGCTTTTTCCACTCTTGGCCATTAGTTAGCGCCTTTTCTCGATTTGGGCCAAGAAGATACCTTCATCAAAGAGTCACGAATCGGCGTTTTACTACATTTTAGTCGCGAATTAGCGTTCTTCTCAATTTTGGCCATGAATCGGCACTTTTAATGAATTTTACGTGCGAATTAGCGCTTTTCTCAATTTTAACCGTGAATTAGCGTTTTTTCCCACATTTTATTTACGAATTTTAGCACGGTTTCTCAATATCATCCGCAAATTATACTCATTTTTCTACATTTTTAACCGCGAATCATCCTTTCGTCTCAATTTGAGCCTTAAATTAGAGTTTTTTTTCTCATTTTATAGTCTGTTATTAGCGATTTTTCTCAATTTCAGCCGTGAATTAGTGTTTTCCCAATTATATTCCGCGAATCAGCTCTTTTTACAAATATTTGCTATGAAGTAAGTTAGAGTGGGAGTATAGAGCCATTTTATAGCTCAAAAGGAAGTAAAACGCCATAATGTGCTGTTCTTGATCCAAGTCCGCGTCTAGAAATTTGCAAATACTCGTGAGAAAACGCACTAATGAGCATTAAAAAAATCGATAAAAAAGCGTTTGATCACGTCTAAAATTGAGAAATTTTACCCGCTAATTACAGCTTTTACTCAATTTCAGCCCCGAATTGATGAGTTTTCAGAAAATCCGTGAAGCTGCTGGTTCAAGAACAGAACATTGTGGTGTTTTATTCTAAAATTTAGCTATAAAATGGCTATATATTCCGCGATTCTGCGATTTTTTCACAATTTTGGTCTGGAAGTTGCATCGTGAAACAGCGAATGAGCGTTTTATTTTTCTCACAGTTTTAGCCACGAATATTTGCGCTCTTTCCAGCCTTCATGGCGCGCAATTGTCCTAAGTACAGTATTTCAGTGCGCCTTCGCAATTTCAGCCGCCTGGCACGGCCTGTAGGGAACAGGGCCTGTGGACGAACTGTAGGGATCAGCGTATATTGTCTATTTTAGCCACGAAGTTGCCTCCGTAAGGCGCGAAATAGTACATTTCTCAATTTCAGCTTCCAGATTAGCGCTTGCGTGGGCTTAATCGAATATTCAGCGAAAAATTTGGTGAGCATCTTTCAACGCTCTATTTTCCAAGTTAGATGGACTGAAAATCGTCGAAAGGAGCCAAATTCTCGTCCAACTGGATACCAAGTCTCCTTTCCGCGTAACTTCATCCTTGAACATAAAACTAAAAATCATAATTTTTCCATATTCAAGCTATTCGGGGGCGGCGGTCCGCCCAAAATTCTCGCCACCACCTCGGTACGCTACTGCTGAAGCGCAGGGAGCAAACCCCGAAAAGTTTGGTAATTTATAAATAAAGAGCCCACCACGCGAAATTCATGGTTCCTAAAACATCCAGATTCGCGAAATTTGCGGTTAGAAAGAGCTAAATATCGCGCAACTTTACACTTGCAATTCAACCCTAAAACCTCAATTTTTTTGTCACCTCCCCCCTTCCAACTGTACTTTTGTAGCCAATTTCTTCAGTAACTTACTTTCGAGACTGTTTATCGATCCGAACTCGCAATTTCACTGCCGGTGAATATTAAAAACCGGATGTTCGTGGCTATTGCTCCCGGGAAAAATGCAATTTCTCGTCTAATTATCCTCCGAAATATTCAATTTTGTGGCATTTAGGGCTAAGCTTCAATATCGTAACTTTGAATATCGTTGTCTACGAGTATGTAGCCCTGACACTGCAATTTATTTTCTATTGTGTATGTATCCCACGAAACTTGTAATTCATGGCTGCGTCCCCCCTCCCCCGGCAGCGTTGAGTGGTTTTGTCACGGGAAGGAGCCTTCGAAAACGTCGCCTGATGCATCTGGACACATCATTGTGACATTGATGTGAACGATGAACAAACTGAATGAAATATATTGCACCCGCCTTCTTAGGGTCGGTAATATAAAGCTTTCCTCGTAGCTACCAGGGTAGACAAATATACCTAGCCCCCCCCCCTCCCTCAGGTAAAATTCCTTGCCTTAGTCCACCTAGTGCACACACCAATCAAGAACTACCGGGCAGCATCTTCCCTTGACATTTTTGGACGCTCCCCCACTACCACGAATAATTTCCATTGCCCCCCTGATGAAGTTTTTAGCTCCCCCCCCCCATGTGTAGACGCCCCTGTCACCGTCGTTCGGAGGAGGCTCCAAAACTTTAAGTTGGAAAAATATAGCCCAGGAAAATTAGTGCAAAAAATGGCCCTAGTCCCTCACAGAGGTCGTGAATAACAAATTTATGAGTTTGCGACGGTTTCTAGGTTGTGCTTTAGATTTGAGAGCTTAATAGTTTTTTCAGTTTTTCACGTGTAAACCGAAAAGTACGCGATACGCATCCTACATAAAATGCCACTATTTCACTTTCAAAGGGCCCTAAATTCCGCGTTGAATGCCGTTTGAGACATTGGAGTCGGTTGATAAGTCGCAACCGCCAGTCAATCATAATATGCAATTTTCACCATTTTCGCTAAAAAGTTGACAACCCTCAACTTTCACCGCCTGTAGATTGAAAATGACTGCTCTGATTGAAAATTGTTGTGGGACCAATGTTGTGGACAATTTAATTCTTAATCGGATGGTTCTTGAAGTTTCAAATTCGCCTACCTTACCATCGCCTAACTGGCAATTACGCTCAGGCAGATCTTGCGAGCGATAATTGGGACCGGCTGCTGTATATTAACCTACTGCATCCTAAGCCGGTGGGAATTTTATTATAATACCGTTATTGTGTTACTGCTACCGGAAATGTCACGTGATCACCTGAATCCCTCAGTGAATAAAGTTATTTCCGTTATTGCTGTTAAAATGCCTAACTCGGTCAGTCAATGTTGTTTAACTTCAAGGTTACTATACTAAATAGGTAGCGCCGTAAGAAAATTCGTTCCATGTGGAATTCACGATATCAATAGTCAGTCACGTGAATTACTTCTAGGGATTAACGTGAATGCCCAGGAAATGTTGTTATGTACAAAAATCCCTGAACTCTTCAAGAAATAACGTTATTTACTACAGGGTGTCTGGGAAGTCGATGGCAAAAATAAAGGCGGTTTTTCTAGGTCCAAAATGGACCAAAAAAGTCCCTGTAGACATAGGTCCGATTTCCAACCGTTTTCGAAATAATCGATATTTTCGATTATCGAGCCCTGGGCATTTTATACACAGCCCTGGGCAGTTATACACAAGGCCGTAAGATTGTTCTGTGATTTCTGGAACATACTTCATTAATTGATTGATTGATCGGGGTCTATAATTACTGAGACTGAATGTATCAACTATTTCAATGTCTCAAACGGCATTCAACGCTCTTTGAAAGTGGAAATAGTGGCATTTTTTGTAGGATGCGTACTTTTCGATTTACACGTGAATAACTGAAAAAACTGCGAAAATTGAGCGGTTAAATTAGGCTCTCAAATGTAAAGCACAACCTAGAAACCGTCGCAAACTCATAAATTTGTTATTCAGGACCTCTAAGAGGGAGTAAAACGATTTCCAGCTCTAGAGCAATTTTTAGGGGCTAGAGCACTAATTTTTTAATAACCTATAAAATCTAAAAACGTGAAAAGGAGACTTTGTAACCATGTTGGACGGCGATTTGGCTCGCAATTCGCGCTGACCTCCAGATTCTGTAGGTCCTTAGGGCTCCCACGCACTTGTGATTTTCGGTCGGGCCATTTAATATCACGCGATTGTCGCAGAAATGAAACATACTTCATTCCCGAGAACAACACGCACTTGCGACTGAAAAATGGATTCAACTAAAAAGACGCAGCAGACGCTACTCCTATTTTTCTTCATGGCGACACGATCGTAGTCGCGGGGGAAATTGTGACACACAGAAATGAATGACTTGCATGCACACGCAACTGTTTCGTCACGCTACTTCCTCCATATTGGTCCCCTGTGTACACGGCAGTTTCATTTCATTTCGGTACAATATCATCGGAAGAAGGCGCGGATCCAGAGCCAGCTTAAAGGGGCTTAAGAATTTCCATAAAATCGCCAGTTTTCTCATAAAACAGACAATATTCTATTATGAAATGGACAATTTCACCATGAAATTGCCCTTTTGATGAGGCGTTGTGCAAACATTTTGACCTTGACATGGCATTTCGCGTAAATTTTTTCCTTGAAATTGGCGATTCGCGTGAGAGTTTCCCCCAATGTTGCATTTTGCCCACAAAATGGGGCATTCGTGTGCCACGGCCGATTCGGAACATTTTTTCTCTCGCACTCATCTGATGTTTCGCGTACATTTTGACCTCGACGTGACATTCTGACTTGGACATGGCATATTTCACGCGTAAATTTATCGGATTTCGCTCACTGAAAAAGTAATTTCAGAGATTGTCGTTGCCGGCAAACCAATTTCGTTGGGTGGCCCAATTCAGAGACCGATCTGATTCGGACCATCAAGCGAAAATTGGTTTACTGGCGATTAAAATCCCCAAAGTAGCTTGTTGAATGAGTAAAATCCGAGAAATCGAGAAATTTATTTTACTGTGAGCCAGATTCGGGTAAATATGTTTTTCTTTTGAGAAAAAAAATCCGCGAAATTTAGTATTTTAGTGAGCGAATTTTGGTATTTTACAGAGCGAATTTTGGTATTTTACAGTGCGAAATTGAAGAAAAACTGATTTTTTGGTGAGTAAAACCTGCGAAAATGGTTTTAGTGCGAAGAAATCAGCGAATTCGGTCTCCGGATTCAGCTGCCCCGCGAAATTGGTTTGTCAGCGACAACTAAATGAGTGATATTTACGCAAAAATATCCACAAAATGGTTTTTAGCAAGAGAAATTTGATCTTCATTGAGCGTGATCTGGGAAAGGGGGGGGGGCAAGAAAAATCAGCAACATTTATGTTTTAGGGAGTGAACTCCGAAAAATTAGTTTTTTAGTGGTCCAAGTCAGTATAGTGTCTAAAATCTGCGACAACGTTCCCTGAATTTTAAGCGCACCTTTTTGTTTAATGGCAACAAAAATCCGTAAATTGATTTTTTAGTGGGCTCGACACATTTCTCACTAGTAAGAAAAAGTACTAAATCACGGATAAAGTTAAGAAAAATGAATAGCTAATTCGCAAGGTAAAACGTTACTTCAAGGCTAAAATTGAGAAAAATTAAATCGCGGATAAAGTTTAAAAAAAAAAACTGTAATTTGCGTTTAAAATTACAATACTCGCTAACTGACGGATAAAATAGTGAAAAATCGATAAATCACCAATGGTTTTCAGAAAAAGCACTAATATTGTCTTCTAAAATTACGGAAACATAAATTCTCGGCTTATTCAGAACGCAAGTTCGTGGCTCAATCTGAAAAAACGATAATTCATGACTATAAAAGTGAAATAAAAGTGAAATAAATAAAATAAAACGCGCTTGGGGGCTAGAAGTACGTAAACGAAAATGTTCAGCTTCTGTAGGCAAGTTCGTGCCTCAAACTGCTAAAAAACGCTAATCCATTAGCTAAAAGCGAAACTCGCAGCTAAATTTAAGGAATGTTGCTAATTGATGGATGAGATTGAGAAAAATCGCTAATTAACGGCTAAAATCAGGAAAAACCGTGCAAAATTAAGATAAATCGCTAATTCACGGCTAAAATGCTGAAAAATCGCTAATTCGCGGCTAAAATGGGAAGAAATCGGTAATTTACCGATAACATAGAGAAGAAGTGCACACGTGTAGAAGAAACGCTAATTCGCGGTTGAAACGTAGAAAACGCGCATTGCGGCTTATGAAGGTAACATAGTGGCTGAAAGTGAACAAAATCGGTAATCCACGGCTAAATGATGACAACGCGCTAATTCGCCGATAAAATTCAGAAATATAGCCTTATTAATTCGCAGCGAAAATTGGGAAATAAAATTCTCATTGATGGTTCGCTTGAAGGCTAAAATTAGGTGAAACGCTAATTCACGGCTTCAGTGAAGAAAAATGGCTATTTAGGGGGTTAAATTGAGAACACATAGCGCTATAATTCACGGGTGAAATCTATCATTAGCGGCTCAGACCAGGAAAAACACAAAGTCATTGCAAGAAAAATCGCTAATTCGCGCCTGAAATCGAGATAAATCGCTAATTCACGGCTAAAATAGAGACAAATCGCCAATTCACCGATGACATTGAGAAGAAGTGATGACAAGCGTGGAAAAACGTGTCACGGCATTTTGCTAAGATCAAAGTGTTGTGTTCGATGGGGGGGAGGGCGAGGATGAGTGCCCCGCCTGAGTTCATACAACCAGGTTTATGGCCCACGACGAAAAAAGGTTGGCCGGCCCTGGCCTATAGCCTCACCGAGCGTGTCAATATTTTTTGGGATTGACAAAAACCCCGAGAAAATAAAATAAAATACAATCCATGTAATTTATCGCCAATCGCTAGTTTTAATGAATAGGCGATCCTTTAAGACCCCGCCCTTATAATACGTCAACGCGATAAAGCGAGTGATTATTCTCAGTTTTTTCAGTTTCCAGGATAAGAAAATACGAAGGCGTGATCTACGGTCAAACCAATCGCGCACACCCCCTTGATTTTCATTTTACGCAATAAAGAGACGATAAAAACAAATTTCCGTGAATCAGAACCGAAAGATAACCTTTCTAATTCTATTCTGATAAGTAATTAGAGAAAAACTCGGTCGTTGTAAACAACGTTCATATAAGACTACAATGGCTAATGGCCGTTGGAGGGCGAGGGATTCGAAGAAAAGCAAAAGAAGAGATGGACGTAATTAAACGCGAAAGGAATGTAATTTGTATTGAATCATTTAAACATGGAATATGCCATTGAACTTTTCACACCGAATGAATGAACTAGCAAAAGCAGCCGTATATCTATTTGGTTACACACACCTGGTAAACCATAATGTTACGGCTAGTTTTTTAAACTAGTCCCAGCCAGCTAGTATGTAAACTAGCCAAGATCGCCGCTAGTTTGTGAGAAAACGGGGTTCTCACAAAATAACCACGTAGCTGGTTAAGTTTACAAACTATCCAAGTTAACACTTTAACCGTTAACGCAACATATACTAAAAAATTTGGATGGATTATGAATTTGAGTTTCTCTAGTGAGGAGGTTTAAAGTCCAAGAAGTCGATGTATGTATTCTGAAAAAAAGGATTTTGATCCCCTCGGTTGACCGTGGCTCAAGAACTGCCCCGAGGAGGAGGTTCTCATCTGAATTGTTATAGTTGTAGTATACATACATTTTCTTGGCAGCAAATCTTGCTTTCAGTTTTGTAAAGCGAGGAGCAGGAGAGGAAGACGAATAAGAAGAAATCAATAAAGTATAGAAAAAAGGCAGGCAATATTCATCTTTATGATACAACACTCCCTTTGTGCGAAACAGATAATACAATAAATGGAGATCAAATGAATCTTAATGAGTTTTATTTAATAATAAAACTGAATGACCTGATAAAGCTGGTTTGGATTACTTGGGTTAGAAGTATACGGAAAGGGGATGTTCTATTTTGTGAATCAACTGTTTTGAATGAAGTATGAGTATGAGGAGAGGTTGTCTTTACGGGTAAATTCAAGGTGACTAAACTTTACTATAGGTGCCGCAGATTTCCCCCCGCACATCGGACGGGAGGGGTGGAGACTGACGTCACCAGCAGTCCTTTGCTCCCGATTGCTCACCGTAGAGCAGCAAAAACAAGTTAATTTTGAAATTGACGGTTATGAATCACAAAAATCACAGCTTAATAACAATTAATAATGTACTGGGTCCAGCGCAAATGAACTTGGGACTGCTCGTGACGTAGATGAAGGACAGTAATGGCCGAAGATCTGCGGCACCTATAGAAAGTTTAGTCACCTTGGGTAAATTAAACACAATAGGGGTACTCAAATAAAAATCAGAATTTCGGTAAACCAGTAAACAGATGTTATAAATCTCGTTTATTTAGTAACGCATATACAGGGGGGGGGGGTGGAATTTTACTTAATTACAGAGAAATACTCCTTTACAGGTTTACAGGCTGATTATTTGAGTACCCCTAATGAAACAGTGATGCAAAAAGCAAGAACAAGACCAAGACTTGAGAGTCTTGCATTCTCTCTCAATTCAGTCTTGGCAAGCGTTGGTCTCGCAGGCACAGTCTAGGTCTTGCTGCAAGAGTCTTGCAGGACCTACACTTGTTAGGCGGGGGGGGGGATTGGCCGTGAATGGCGAGGTACTTCTTCAACATCATGAAAGAAGTACAGACGTTCGCTTCACTTCGATTCCGATCGAAGCAGGGGCGTAGCCAGCCCTTGATCCAAGGGTGGGCAGAAGACGTCGGATGTTCTAGAGACCCCAGCAAAAGAACTGGTAGTTCATTAAGGGGCAGGGGCGTAGGTACGGGGGGGGGATATGGGGGATAGAACCCCCCCCCCCCAGAGCTACAAGTATACGAACGAAGGATCACTAGTATCATAACGAAGAGCCCCATAAAATCTCCAAAAATGAGCGTTTCACGTTGAAGTTAGGTTTAGCAGATTTTCTGGACTTGAAGCAGCCCAAAAAGATCCGAGTACGTCCAGCTTTTTCCTTGGACTTAAGACCCAACGCAGTAGTATACCGAAGTAACGGGGGGGGGGGAGGTTTCGCCCCGGACCCTCTATCAGTCAAAAATTTGTAATATTCGTGGCTAGCGCCGATTCGTGGTCTTGCAAAGTAACTTCCAGACTATAATTAAGAAAAAAATCGCTGATTCGCGGTACATGGAGGCCAATCTACAATAAATTGTGGAAACCAACGCAAAAGTGTTGTACTTGGGTAAACCCCGCGGTTAAAGTTGAGAAAACACGCTACAATATTGACAAATAAAAGACGCTTTCAGGTTAAAATTGGACAAAAATCACTAATTCGCGGCTAAAATTGAAAAAATCACCAATTAGCGCAGCTAAAATTAAGAAAAACGTTAATTTTCAGTTCAAATTGGGAAAAAGTGCTAATTCTCAGTTGAAAATGGAAAAAATTGCCAATTTGCAGCTTAAATTGAGCCAAACGCCAATTCTTGGCAAAAATTGACAAAACCCGGTAGGTAATGCACGGGTTGGGAACGCTACCACGCTGCTAAACTTTAGAAAAAGCGAAAATTCGCGGCAAAAATTGTGAAACGTCACTAATTCTTGGATTAAGTGTCGTGAAATTTATAATTTAAAAATGATGATTTTTTGACAGAAATGGATGGAAGATGAACATTTTTTGGTTAGAAAAAAAATTTAGATTTATAATTTAAATTCGCACCTTCTGAAGGCATTTTCTGGGGTAAAATTCAGAAAAATGGCAAATTCATGAATGGCTATAGGTTAATGTTATGTATAATGTTATGTAGTATGTATACGCTAATTCACGGCTAGAACTGGAAAGAAGGAATAATCTATACCCATGAAAGTTATAAAAAATTGCTAATGCGGTGGTAAAACGTGAAAACCCGCTAATTTGCGGGTAATATTTAGAAAATAAAATAATCAGCCTGGTCAAAATTAAGAAAAATGTTAATTTTAAGCCAAAAAATTGAAAAAATTGATAATTTGAGGATGAAAATGGAAAAAATCGCCAATTTACAGCTAAAATTGCGCCAAACGCCAATTTGTGACTGAAATTGAGAAAATTCGCTAATTCACAGGGGTTGAAACGCTACGACGCGTCGCCGCTACAATTTTAAATATTCTCTTGGAATTATAAGGGTCCAACCATTTTTACTCCGAACACATTTTGTTATAATATCTTCCAAATCGCTCAACCAATCGTTTTCAAATTTTACGGTGTACATCTAGAGATGAAGACACAACTTTTGAGCCATCACTCGTCCAGATCTGTCAAGAAAAAAGTGGACGACGGACGACAGACGCCATACTGAAAATCGAGATTTATGCCTTTTCGGGGTCCAGAAACACGAATCTGGTGTCAGCTAAAATTTTTATTTTTTTTTGCCATTACCAAACTTCCTTCCCTACGGGAACATGGAAGTAAAAAGCGCTCATTCGTGGTTGAAATTGAGAAAAATTCCGTCAATTTGCGGATTCTGAAGGCAACTTTTCAGGCTGAAATTGAAAAAAAACGGCAATTTATGGCAATAGGCGAAGAAACCGCTAATTCGCGAGTGAACTGAGAAAAATCGCTCATGCATTGAGTATGGTGAACCAAAAAACTCCTAATTAGTGAAAATTGCCCCTATTTTGCAGCTAATATTGTGGAAAACACTTAAGAAAACCGTTAATTTCCAGCTAAAACTGAGAAAAGTGCTAATCCCCTGGTAAAAAATTTTAAAAATCTGTAATATGCTGCTAAAATTGAGGAAAACGCTAAAACTCGTGGATAGTTAAGAAACATCGGAACATCGCTCACGGGATAAAATGATACTTTGCTGCTAAAGTTGAGCAAATGCGCAAATTCATGGCTATGGGAGGGGGTGGGGCAAAACCGCCGGCTGAAACTGATAAGAACGATACACTCGGCCAAAAAAGCAGCTAATTTGCGGGTGGAGTCCAAAAATCACCCCTAACTGAGAGATTGAGGCTATGATGAGGCCAGCAAGATGTCCATATTCAAGAGTGTGCTGGATGGGTGGAATAATGACTAAAATGTTAAATTACCCCCCCCCCTCACCATTAGAAGATTTCAATATGATCCCCCCCCCCCAGGACAAATTCCTACCTAAGCCACTGTTAAGGGGGCGCGTTGCACGGGTGCGATTCCTCTACCACCCTCCAATCCAGCCTCGTCCACTACTCGGCATACTCTTTCTCGCCTTATTTCTTCACCAATCTTGGTATTTAAGGACTCGTTTTAATCTTCAGGAAGATCCGCATATGCAGTGTAGTATTCCTTTTTTCAATTTTCCTCCCAGAAGTTACTTTAAATTCGCCTTGAACTTTTATATTATTTCACGCTCTTCCTTCGACTTATTTCGACGATGGCAGGGGGTTCGAGGAATCATCACTGCAGTTTAAATCGTCAACTTCTTCCCCGGAAACTGAGTTTTCACAAAAAGGGCCGTAATCCATCAAAAACTAACATCTCCGTTTGGAATCGGTTTTAGTCTTCTATTCCTGCCCCCCCCCCCACATAACTGCAATTTATTTCCCCCAAAATCAATACTTTGTACGAAAGACTTGGCTCTAACTCAAAACTGACGTTTTTTGTTGTTTTTTTTAACCAAAAACTGAAGATTTCATTTTTTTTATTTTACTTCAAAACTGACGTTTTTACGCCAGAGCCGATGTGTTACCTCTAAACTGAAGAGTTCACAGCACAACTGGCAATTTTAAAACCCAAGGCTTTACCCCAAAATTCATGAATTCACCCTAAAACTTGCGGGTTTAATCCAAACTGATAAAAAACTAATGATCTAATGATCTGTTCAAAACAGACCCCTCTGAATTAAAAATTACCTATTCCTCAATTGGCGATTATACTCGAAAAACGTACGATTTCTCGCCAAATCTGACGTGTTCCCCACCCCACTGAGTATAAAGATGTCACAACAAAACCGGCGATCTAAACCTAAAACTACATTTTTCTGTTCCATTTGAAAATTGGATATTATACACCCGAAACGTCAATTTCCCCCGAAACTGGATTTACACTCCAAAACCTACAATGCTGCAATGTCACACTGGTAAATAAGGATTTCCCAAAACGGATGATTTTAGGTAAAAGGACCAAGGCCTGCCTTGAAAACCGGCGATTTCACCACAAAACTGACGAAGTCATCCCAAACGTGATGATTTTATACCAAAACAGACGATTTCCCACCAAAGCTGACTATGTTGCTGGCTTAACGCCAAAGCTGACTTATTGAAGACGTCACTACAAAACTGGCGATTTTACCCCATAAACTGACTGCCCTTAAGCGCAAAAATGGCGATTTTAGGACAGAAATGGAGATTTGAGTAGACTCTAAAATTAAGATTTTGGCCAAAAACTGGCAACTTTATCACTAAGCTGGGCATTTTGGGTGTATTTTTTTTTTTTTTTTTTTTTTTTTTTTCAGAGAAGTAAAATCTGAAAAATTAGCTTTTTAGTTGTGTAAGACCTGCGAAAACGGTATTTTATAGTCCTAAAACCACGAAATTTTGAATTATGTCACCCCTGGGAAATTCGTTTTGTGAGCAACAGAAATGTTCGAAATTGATTTTTTTATGTTAGGGCACCGACGGAACAAAATGTGGTTAATCATTAAGGATTTGTACTTTCAGAACGTAATTAGTCATAGGTAGCTGCTCCATTGAATCTGTGCTTTCGACTCTAGGGGAGAGCAGTTGCCTATCCTGGCCTCCTCTGGCTACACCCATGCCTGTACTTAGTTGTTATGTAAAAAATGTTATGAAGAACAGATTTACCTGCAGCCTTCACAGGCATCATAAAACCTTCACAATCTTCTAAGCTTTCTTATGGTGCCTTCATATTTTATGTTACTACTGACGTTTCTGGAAAAAGGAAGGGAAGGGTTGCGAGGAATTAGGATCCCTTTTGAAATTTGGAGGCGAATAGAACTGCAGTATTACAAGGAAGACAGGGAAAAGAAGGTACTAAAACCATAAGACGAATATTTTTATTGTTGTTAATTAATATTGGACTGAGGGTTGACTACGGAGGAAAACAGCGAGATAACTAGAGCTGCGTAGATCTCTCCAGCAAATATTTGGACATTGAAGTTTGGAGGAGAACAGAACTCCAGAACGGGAAAAGAATATAAGACCATACTGGAAGCATTTTCGAGCGGCACTAGGTACAAAAAGCGTAAATCCCAAAGGCTTAAAATGAAAGCACTGCAGCTGAGCCTGCAGTGGACGATGTCACATTCAATTTGAGCCTTTTGGGACGTACACTCGTTGTCGCGCTTTGTAGAGCCACTCAAAAACGCTGCCAGTAAACGACCGGCCTAAGAGAAACATGTTTTATGTTTAAATTAATGTAATCGAAAATCGGAAACTGTTCTAGCATTTTATGGACGCAAATTGTTAGTTTTTCAATGTTTATGGCGCGAATCTTGAGCTGTTCTTGGGCACAAAAGTAGGCAGATATTGATAAAAAGCTCTAATGGGGAACTTGCATGAATGTCCCATATTAATGGGCAAGTTCCTCAGTCATGGTTAAAAGTAAAAAAAGAAATCGCGGTTAAGATTGATTAAATTAATAATTTGGGGCTAAAATTGAGAGAAATAGCTGAATCATGGATAGAAGTGATAAAATGCGCTAATTCGCAGCTAGAAGTGTAACAAAGTGGATAAATAAAGTCTGAAATCGGGAAAAAGCGGCCAGTTCACTGAAACAATCGAGAAATTCGAAGCTAATATTGAGAAATCGCTAATTAGAAGCTAAAATTAGGAAAAACGCTAAAACGCGGCCAAAAATTGAGAAAAGCGATAATTCACGGTTGACATTGAGATAAACCCTAATTAGCGGCTGAAGTTTCTAATTCACGCAATAAATACAACGATCTGACTTAAACTGAAAAAGAAACGCTAATTCTCGGATAAAATTGAGACAAATCGCTGATAAACAGCACATATATAGTGAAAAATTACTAATCCACCAATGACATTGAGTAGGTCAATTTGTCATGGGATAAAAACGATACTTCGTGGCATAAAAATGTAGTTGCAAATTTGCTATAATTGCTAATATGAGAAAAGTTGCTATTCAGCGGGATAACAACGCTAAAATTGAGAAAATGCCTGTTTGAGGCTTCTGGATGCAACTTAGTGACGAAAATGAAGAAAAACACTACTTCGCGGATACAATTGAGATAGTAAGTAACCCACTAATTTGTACTGCTAAAATTTAGTAAAATCGCTAATTTTTTATTCGTGGCTAAAATAGAATTAATGTCAATTTGCGGCTTCTGAAGGCAACTTTGTGACTGAAATGGAGAAACGGTTAAAGTATACAATAACCCTGAATCGCGACTTAAATTGAGAACAAGTTCTTCTTCGCGTGTAAGGTGCATAAAATGCGGTAATTCGTATACTTATTAATAAATTAAGAATAAGATATAATCCAACGCTAGACGTAAAAATCATTACATTTCTGGTTTATTTAGAGACTGGTGGTTTTCACTCCCTCAGCTTAAAATCAAGTAGAACTGAAGTGAAAAAAAAAACCGAATTCAACACTCCCGGGAGGATTTCTGGTTACGCTCCTGGTCTGAGAAAGCTGAAGCTGTTCGAGTCTGAAGTAGAATGCTGTTGGGGGGGGGGGGCGTGAATTTCCCGTGTCGTTTAGCTGTGTGTGGGCCAGTGGCGGATCTAAAGGCCGGTTTCCACTTGTTCTTTTGGAACGTTCCGTTCCCTGTTAAAGTACCACTTTGGACATTTAAACTGGGTTTTAAAAAGGAACGCATCGTTCCTTCGGAGCCGATCGGTGAAAAAGCGGTTTATATCGAAACATCAAAGGAAAGGAACGTTCTAAAGGAACGGGCAAATTTTTAGCCCGTTCCCTCATAGAAAGGAAGGTGTGAAGGGACAGAACGGTCCAAAAGAATAAGTGGAAACCAGCCTTAAGGAAGGGGCCACAGGGGCCATGGCCCCTCCCTTGGGTCACTTGCGCAAACAAAAACAAAAAAAATCATCAAAACCTCCTCCAAAATGGCTGAACACCTTTATTTTTAGGGCCATTTTCTCAGAGGCCCGAGGGTCAAAGTTTCTCGAGAGACGCGAAATGCCAAGTTATTTTTAAAGGAGTAACTCTCACGAATGGCCTCACTGAAGGGAAAAAATTGACGTGGAACGCCGCCGCCACGTCAAGGGATAAATAATGTGTGCGAAAGCAGGGGCGTAGCCAGCCCATGATCAAGGGGTGGGCAGCCAGCCAGGCACACGGATTCAGAGTTTGTTTGGGGGGGGGGGCGCACGTCTTGAGAAAAAGTGCTCGTTCGCGGATGAAATTCATGAAAAGGACATTTTCCGGCTAGTACTGAGCGAAAACACCCATTCACGGCTAGAATTGAGAAATAGCGTTGATTCACGTTGAACTTGAGAAATAAATCTGCTCATTGTTCGAGGTTGAAATTAAGAAAACACGCCAATTTGCGGTTTCGCGATCCAAAGTCCGGGCCGAAATTAAGAAAATGCGCTAACTCACGGTTTACAGTGCTCTTTTCACGGCTAAAATTGACAAAATAAATTGCGCGTTCAATGTAGAATTGAGAAAAATCGCTCATTTGCGGCTAAAATTGAGGAAAAATGCCAACTCACGGCTAAAATTGAGAAATGGAGCTCATTCACGCAGGTAAAATTGAGAGAAGGCACCGCAGTTCGTGGTTTCTCGAACCAACATCACGGTGACTGTTTTCATACATTTATATAGCAAGTTTGCGGGTAAAATCGAGAAAGAGGGCGACTTAGCGCACACATTTTTGAAAAAGTTCTTATTTTCGGCTAAAATTAAGGCACATTGAGGAAAACACCTATTTTAAGGTTCGCGATGCAACGCCCGGATCAAAATTAATGAAATTCGTTAACATGAATATTATGTGGACCTTTTCACTCTGAAATTTGAAGGGGGAATTGCTCAATGCAGAATTGAGATTAAAGCACGAATTTGCGGCTAAAATTGAGGGAAAATGAATTGGCAAAATTGTCACAGTTTTTTGTTGATTATAGTGTAATTGTCGTGGCTAAAATTGAGAAATAGCGTTCATTCACAGGTGGTTGGGGGGTTCTGTGCAACTCCTCTTGAGGAAAAACTGGATCCACCACGCCTGTGGGCAGATTCACTGGCGAAAATTACAGATGAACCATTGCCTTTTTGCAGGATTCTAACAAGATCTGGAGGTTAGAATCGCGTCAATTCATGGTCATCAGAGACTAAATTTGCACAGAAACGGCCACTATCCGTCAAAAAATAAATATCTGCTTGTGTAGCCTTCTATATTTCGGATTTTATGTCGAAAAATTGAAACTTCTCTCCCCCCCAACCCGGAAAGTGATACTTTTGGAGCTAAACTTGAAATTTTAGATCTGAGACAGGTAAACAGAGCTGGCAGTTTCTCTCACACCATAAGTCTGTATGGCATAGCGGGCTAAACACGATTTGAGCTAACCCAAACACACGAAATTGCGCATCGAACCTTGCGAAAATGGGATTTTAGCGCGAAAAATCAGCAAAATCGGTTTCCAACTTAAGCCGACCCTTAAAATCGGTTTGTCAGCAACAAACGTCCGCGAATTTTTGATTTTTGGTGAAACCAATGTGCGAAAATGTGTTGTTTTTTAGTGAGAAAAATCCGCGAAATTGGTTTTATGGAGCGAAATATAATAAATTTGTGTTTCTGTTGGCCAGATCAGGGAAAATATTATTGGAATTTTGGAGTGGGCAGCTGCCCCACGAAATTTGCGTTTTTGATTCTAGGGGAGGGCAACTGCCCATCCCTGCCCCCCGCTGGCTACGCCCATGTGCGAAACGGTCTCGCCAAGGGCAAACTTTAAGTGAAACGTCACGTTGTGAGGAAAAAACTTTTTCGAAAGGCCGCGGCACAAAGAGTAAACTAAGCAAAATGCCCCACGCGGTGGGCAAAACGCAACGTTCGTAAAAACATTCACGTGAATCGCCACATTCAAGGCAAAATTTATTGAAACGCTGCGACAAGGGCAACAAATTTGCGAAATGCTTCACCAAGAGCAATATTTGTTATAGTATTATATATTCCTCACAACTAGTGAGGAAAGTGTCACTTTACGCGCGAGTTGTGCTTGGCGATGGAGGCGAAGCCGAGTTCGCCAATTACTAGCAACGAGCGCGTAAAGGCGCTCCTCACGGGTTGCGAACGCTATTTATCGCTTGACCGAACAAGTGACTCACTCCAAACGTGTCACTCCTAACAGTGACGGAAAGAAACTTTACATCACTCCTAACAGTGACGGAATGTAACTTTACATCACTCCTAGCAGTGACGTAAAGTACTTTAGTTCACTCCGTGACGTAAAGTAAGCAAATAACACGCTGAGATTAAAGTGTTTCTTTCGTCGTGAGGTTGCCATGATGAAAATAGCCACTTTCTCCGTAGGTCAAGCGAAAAGGTCCATTTTATGAAAAAACTCGTCAGTTTCACGAAAAAATTGTCAATTTCATAACGAAATTGTCTGTTTTATGAGAAAACTTTCAATTTTATGAGACATCTTAAGCTTATGAGCATAATGATTGATTTTATGAGGAAATTTTCAGTCTACAAGGTGTCAATTTGACGAGTGCATCGTCAGTTTGACAAGGAAATATCAATTTTATGAAGAAAGTGACATGTTTTATAAGGAATTTTCAATGTAATGAGAAAATTGCCCTTTTTTAATGAATTTTCAATTTTATAAGGAAATTGTTAGTTCGAATTGGAAATTGTTACTTTCAAGATGATACCGTTAATTTTCTAGGAATAGTTAATTTTAGGACTTTGTCAGTTTCACGAGAAAATTTTCATTTTTATTAGCAAATTGACATTTTTATAAGCGCATTGTCAATTTAATTATTAAATTATTATCAGTTTATTATTCCATTTTTTATTTCTTTTTAAATGTTTTGTCAATTTAATTTATTTATTTAATAAATAAGTAATGATAATAATAAACGAATAAATTTGTCAATATGAAGTATAAATTGTCAATTTGACGTGGAAACTGTAATTCATCCACAATAATTTAATTTTGGTCCATGGAACTAACTTATTAATTTGGCTCCATGACTCGATGATTATTTCGGTGATTATTGTTGATACAGTAATTGGTGATCGTTTATTTTGGCTTTAAACTTGTCATTTTTAATATGAATAGCCCATTATTATACGCGGTAATGAACAATTTTAAGAGTGAATTGTCAATTTTTAGAGGAAATTGTCACGTTTGTGAAGGAATTGTCACTTGTCAATTTTATAAGAAAATAATAGATTTTATGGGGAAATTGTCTATTTTACGAGGAAATTGTCTATTTTATTAGAAAATTGGCAATTTTATAAGGAAATTGTCGATTTTATGGAAAAATTGCATATTTTATGAAGAAATTGTATATTTTACGAGGAAAGTTTCAATTTTATGAGGAAATTGTCAATTTTTAGAGGAAATTGTGAATTTTATGAGGAAACTGTATGTTTTATAAGGAAATTGTCAATTTTTAGAGAAAATGGTCAATTTTATGATGAAATTGTCAATTACAAGAGGAAATAATAGATTTTATGGGGAACTTGCCTATTTTATGAGGAAATCGACAATTTTATGGGGAAATCGTCAATTTTATGGGGAAATAATCCACTTTATAAGGAAATTGTCTATTTTATGAGGGAATTGTCAAGTTTATAAGGGAATTGTCAATTTTATGAGTCATTGAGGAAGTTGCATGGGTCAGAATTTGCGGAGAAATTTATTTTTCCCCGTTTATTTACACTAAAATAGAAATTATGATGTGCTCCGTTCCTCAAAAAATCGTTTGCTGAAGTTTTAAGAAATATTGCATGTATTTGGCCCCCCTTGACTCCCCCCCTTTCCTGGTATGACGTAATTTAGTCTTTGGCTTCAATGCGGCCATTCACTGATTTCCCTTCATGTATGTTATTGTTGCTGATCCTTGATTCTTTTATTTGTTGTTGTTGGGTGACAGCCTGACAGCTCATTTCAATTTCAAATACGAGATTAGTCCAGATATTTGAAAAATACTGCAGTTTCCAGTTTGCCCTCGTTGTCGAAGGAACCGCAAGACGCCGAATACGATTTTTGTGAGCTTACCTAAAACAAAAACAAGAAAACACGAAGAAGAACGGAGTGGATTCGAATCATCCGAGGAGACGTACTGGAACCAACGATATATAAACCTGGATTGCTCACAGCGTACGGGTGACGTGGAGGGGGAAGGTCATCCCCTGATAAACAATCACCCTGTCCCTCTCCTTGTGTAGTTATGGCAACACAACTCTCTTCCGGTATTTATTTCGAAACTCCACCCCTCTCATCCACTCTGGGAGCTTATTTGATGGCTATTCTTTATCAGCAGTGATGAGCAATCCAGTTCTTTTATATATCGTTGACTGGAACTCTGAAACCGTTGATTATGCACAGAAAAACTTTGTGTGTGTGTGCATAGCAAGATCATTTTGCCGTGAGTGAAAGTGGAACTAGAGAGTTTGAAATGACCCGATTTGTATATTGCACCAAAAATATAATGCCTACTCATAAATTATTTAATAATGAACTTGAAAATAGGACACCTCCAAGATATAAGAGATTTGACCACAATATCATGTACGATACGAACGAATTGTCTCAAAGAACCTAAAAGTACCTAGTAATTGTGTCTAAGACTTTTCTTTCGAGTGGTCAGCTTCTTTTCGTCGCCGGCCTGTCGAACGCACGACGACCCAAAATCGGGTTTAGCCAGGCCCCATCTTCAGTATTGCAAGGGGCAGCCTCAGGAATATTGGCCGCCGTGATCCCCCCATGGATGGCGAAGCTCGTACCTCACACTTTTGAGTTACTTTGCCCTTTAGAGATGCGGCTGGCTTGCTTGCAAAGGACCGGGCTTTTTTTTTTTTTAGGGAATGAATTCAACCAACGAAACCATCGCGATGGCTGCCTGGCAACTCACTAACATAAGAAAACCTCATGATTTAAAAAATTCAGTTTTTTTTGTAAGAGAGAGATAGAGAATGCATTAGACAAGGACAAAAAAAAACTAAATTACGTCACACCATCGTCACACCTTATTTGGCGGGAAGTCAAATATTGCTATTTTAAATAATTAAAAAAAAATTGTTATAATTGAATTTAATTGTTAAAATTCGTATCTATCAAAAGGTAATGGTGTGACCTACCAGAAAAAAAAAATTTTGGAAAATTTGCAACTTCCTCATTGCCAATTAATTTCATGAACAGCTAATTCCGGGAAATTTGTTTGCCAGTAAACCAATTTCGCTGTGTGGCCTATTTCAGTGGCTGATTGCGCCGATTGTGCGCACTAAGAACCGTTTTTAGCGGGTTTCACTCAATAAAAAGTAAATTCCCGCATCTTGCTCACTAAAAAAACTATTTTGTGAGGATTAAAATCGCAGTGCTAACCGTGGGGCATAAGAGCTTCCCCTCCACCACTGCGCTAAGTTCATTTCATTCGGCGGGAAGTACATTTTTGCCAAACTAGTAGTTCACGTTACGTAGGTGGTTGTTGAATTTTTTTTTTTTTTTTTTCACTTATTTTTCAATTATCTGAGATTGAGAACTGTGCCTGTCTAGCAACTGTGTGACGTGTGATATTGGATGGGGCGGGGGCCGGATGGAGTCATAATATGGCCCTCTCCTTAAGCCGACTCAGGATCCGTGCCTGCTGTGGGTGAAATTTCTAGTTATAGGTCCGTCAATTTTTTTCAAGGGTCTCTTTTTCGCCAGGTCAATGAGATTCAGGCATAAAATTCTATGTTTCGTGCATTGTTCCACTGACGACTTCTGAGGGCCAAAGTTTCAATTTTTCGTTCAGGAAAATACAATTTTTTCCATCAAAAATTCAATATTTGGGATCTACTGACGGCGTCATTTTAGTGGCAGAACAGCCCTATACTTGGGGCACGTTGCCTACTGCGGGAGGCAACATTGTCCCTTATGGAGCGTAATATTATGTCTCTTGGGGCCTAAATCCGAGTCCTACGGTCACAAAAATCGTGTTCTGGAGTTGCAGCGCTTTCTCCTTATGTTTTTTTTCTCTCACTCTTGATGGATAGTAGTGTGTGTGCATGCAAGATCAAGAGAATGGGTCTCGAAAAACCAAGCCCTGAGAAATTTAGTTTTTAGAGAGGCTAACTAAACCCGCAAAATTAGGTTCAGGAATTGCCAGATTCTCAAAATTTGGGGTTGGAAAGAGCTAAATGCACAAAATTGTTTTTTTCAACACCAACGCATTGGATTTTACCTAAAAGCCATCGGCCAGCAGTCCTATTTTACTTAGAGAGCTCATCTTCAACTAATTCTTCTTCTCAGTTCTATACTTAAACATGAATTGACAACGGTATTCTGAGTGAACAATAAGGCCGAAGTTATTTGTGAATTCCACGATTTAGACTTGAGAGTTGTCTCTATATTGTTGAGCGATTTGTGTATAGGCGAGCCCTTTCCGTCATTTGTCAAGGGATTAGGAATGTTTTTGGACAAATTACTTTGTTGCAACAACTTGAACGAGAGAATTAGTCAGGCGTGGTTACCAATAACACAGTGAACTGTAACTCTACACTCCGGCAGGGGATGTGAACGACCGTGGCGACGTTGTACAGAAAGTCACGCTTTTATTAGAAAAACAAGACTCACAAGGGTGAAGAGGGATCGAATTATCTCTCTGTGATGCCCTTACCCGGTCATTCTCACGGCTTTCTCACGGATATTTAGGTTCAGTTTTATCATCATTCAACAGAGGGGGAGGGGGAAGAGCGCGATTCGAAAGAGACACAATAATTATACTTTTTCAGTCACGTTCAAGGTTTGACAGAGGTCACTTTTTCCGCCCTTGATCGGTTCTAGACCTTCACTTTTCTTCGATGACAAACCATTTTGCCGATTAACAGAATAGCATACTAAAAATGTAGATATAAGAATGTATTACTGCTTGGACATGAATTACCTTTTTTGATGCGGGTGAGCTATCAATAACAATAACAATAACAACAACTTACTGTCATGCGGGAAACCTCCAAGGTGAAATATTACTGGAAATGTTTGTGTTTCCTTACTTTCTCCCCCTTCCAACTAAATAACGTATCCCTCATCATTATTACCATTCCTCTTGGAAGGGCTATGCAGAGCAAGCTAGTCCAACCCGGCAGTAAGAAATCAGGGGCATCAAATTACATAAACTGGCGTAAATAAGAGAGTTGACTTGAATTGAGTTCTTTTTATAAATCTTATTTTTTACATCCTTAAGAAGGAATTGGCCAAACGAGGTAAATCTTTGTAATACTACTCGCCTCCTTCAATAAAATCAAATTCAAGCGTGGTCTTTGATTACAATGACGTCACAGTAAAGTGAATAAATAGAGAGAATAGCAAAATATGAGAATGTAGGTGTAATAGGGCGAAAGGTAAAGCCCAAAAGTGGGTTCTTCTTTTTTGATACTTAACGTTGTGTTTTCTCTTTTCTCATCTCTAGTGATCGAATTTAAAATGTATCAACTTCAACGTCAATTTGTTATATTTGGATTCGCTCTTGAAAATGATCCTCTGCGGATCTAATTTGAAACGATTAAGATTCTGAGAGTCGACAGCTCTGATATTAGATGACCGTGTCCGAGGATTTGGCCTAATTTTTTTTTTTTTTTTTTTTTTTCAGAAAAAATAAATAAAAACAAAGCAAGGCCTCCTATGAGCCTTCCTGGTGAATTAGTCGCCTCAGAAAAAAACCCTTAAAAATAAGATCCAGTTACAAATAATCCTTTTAATTTGTACGATATGAAAATGATATTACGCAATCTTATCATAACGAGTTGGATTTTACGCGAGTTCAACTAGTCGGGGGGCAGGGCGAGAACAAAGTCCATTTTGTTTGTCCAAAAGACGTTACGGAAATACCATTTTATCATCTTGACATAACGTACTAAATTAGCAAAATCCCACATCAACATTCTGTTAAAATAAAACAAACTATCGCTTCTTTCCTACAATTATCTCTTTGCATCCCATTCTTTACTCGAATCAGTGAAGGAATTTGCCGAAATTTTCTGCGGGAAATTACATGACCCCCGCCCCCCAACCAATTAATTTAACTTCATCGTAACTTTTAACAAACAGGTTTTTGTGCTAAAACAGTGCATCCTATACATATAACCAAACTCCCAAGTTATACCTACATTTCGATTGTTTGAGGAAAATGTCAGCCGGTCGACCATACACAATTTTGTGTCGCGCTACACTACTCGACCGAATTCACGGCAATTCATCGTTAACACGATGACGTTAAAGGTTATTTTCAATAACGCATAACCGTGTACCTGCTGGAATCAATCCTGGACAAGGAAAACAAGAGCTTTTTCCTCATTCCTTTTCTTGTTATGTGTCCTCTCATCTAAATTTAAACAAGGATGACCACGAGGCTTACAGATGCTTTTTAACAGACTGCATGCGCTTCCCAGGAATGCTTTGGAATAATCCGCTCTATATAATTATAATGAATCACCCGAACAGCACTTTAACGTACTTTCCAGCCCATGAGTCTCATGTACCCTGCAACTCGTGAATAAAAGTCTTGGAACAAAATTAATTTTGCATGACTAATTTTTTTTAGCCAGAAATTAGCTTTTACACCCGGAATTAACCATCCCCCCCTCACCGCTACGTAATTTCAAATGTGTTTTTGTACGGCCGCCTACAGCGGATTGTATAAAATGAAAACATGTAGGCCCAGTCATCATAATGAGTCTTAATATTTGCTTATTTCCATTCAAAACAGATAAATTCACAGATCGACTGATTTAAAACTGTGTTCAGGAAATACTCAGTACAAGTGACTACTACCAGTGGCGTAGCATGTGCGGGGGTGGTGGACTGGTGGGGCAGCCCGACCCGTGGCGCGGGATTCCTTTCAATCACATTTCGCAGTGCTGCGACATCGACGGACATTTCCGGGGTCCCGGAAAGCTTTCACGCGAGAGCGCGTAGCCCTCTAATATAAAATATAATGGGCCGTGCGTGTGATCTCACCACTATCTCTATCATCAGCGACCCGACGAACGTGTTTGGCTTAATTAACAAATTTTCCAGTGATTTTCTTCAAATCGAGGCTTCCCGCTGCAGCTCTCGTTTGAGAGAGGATGCCATGTAAACAACAAAAACGTCACTGAAAGCTGAGTCTTGGCAATGCCATCAACTCGGGAAGGGGGGGGGGGGCTAGCAGTCGATTGACAGCTCAACACCCAGGCAGTAGGGCTTGCCGCGGTTGGATAGCGCTACCATCAGCCACGGCTCCGAGCAGAGATACACCGCCCCTCACCACCTGCTGGCATCCGCAGGTGCTAACCACACGAAATTGGGCCAATGAAGAAATGGAAAAGAGAAAATGGATGTTTGGAAAATCGAAACCGCGGGAAATTGTTCTCTAGAGTGAGCCAAACCCGTGAAATTGTTTTTCGAAGATGCAAACCAGCGAAATTTGTCTTTTTAAATGCTAAACCCAGTAAAATTGATACGTCGAAGAAACAAACACGCGAAATTGATGATCGAAAGACCCAAAACCCTAAATCCCTTTTTTCAACTACTATGCCCCACGAAATTGGTTTTATTGGTGACTATATGCCCTGCGAAATTAGGTTGTTGATGAGCTAAATCCACAAAATTGTTTATGAACGACTAAACCCCTCGAAATCGGGGTTTAAAAGACCGAAACCAGCAAAATAATGAGGGCTTTAAACGACTGAAACCCTCGAAATTAGTTTTTGTATACGGAAACCGGCGAAATGATGGTTTTTAATTACTAACACCCACGAAATCGGTTATTTTAAGAAATATATGCCATCTTTATTGTTCCCTGATATTACCTTATTACATACAGTGTTGGGCAGATAACGGAAAAAATTATCTTAGATAAAGATAAGATAACAATGAGGACCCCTTAAAAGATAAGATAAATAAAAAATTATCTTTTATTTTTAGATAAATATTAAGATAACAAAAATAAATTATTCGTTGGCTTTTAGAAGAAGCAAAGTGTCGCGTTACCTGAATTCACTTAAAATCACAACCTACAGACAAAAACAGGGGAATAGACTAATAGCCCAGTCAGTAGTAGTCTTGACCTTGACTGGCTGAAACCTAAGAGAAATAGAGAGCTAAAAGCTTACTTTGAATGTTTTTGAGGGAGTTGGAAAAAATTATCTTTGTCTTTATCTGGGAATTATCTTTGTCCTCGAGATAAACCGAATAGTGATAGATAAAAGATAAATAATAACCCTTCTTAAAATTCCGTCAGATAGATAAAAGATAAAAAAAAAAATTATCTAGATAATTATCTAGATAATAAATCATCTAAAGATATAAGATAAATATAACGCCCAACACTGATTACATAGTATCATTTGTGGTTACAAAGAGTGGTGGGGGGCGGTGAATTGGAGCACGTGCTTGCTCCTCCCATTTATTAAATTTACTGTTTACTTCATTCTCTTGTTTCAGGTAAGAACACATAGTTTCTCACCAATAAATACCGTGACCACGTGAGTTCTGGCCTTTGCCAGGATATACGCATTGTCCTTGCATCCATATCTTCAGGGTGCGAATCAGTCAGCATAGGCAATTTTAGCTCATGGATATCCAGTAAAGCAATTTAGAGGTAATAGCGATTTAAAAGTCGCAAATGGTCAGTTTGGCCATTTTTAGGAAGGAGGATTGAAAGTCTGACTCATTTTTATAGCATTTAGGCTACTATTAGGCCACGAATCTTCAGTTTGACCATTCTTCCGGGCAAAATATTGAGTCAGATTTCCCAATTTCCCAGGCGTAATAAGTCAGTGTGACTCTTTCAGGCCATGAATGTCCATTACAGTAGATTTTAGGGAGGGGGGGTTAGGTTAGGATAACATATTGCCGTACCTGTGTTTTAACAATTCTCTATACCCTTGCTAGTTCCAATATACCGTGTTTGAGCACGAAACCCCGAGAACCCCACGATTTTCCCAAGCCCAATACTTTCGTTTTTAGTTGATTTGAAATAACCTAAATCATTGTTCAGCACTTTTCCTCAATTTCATAACGTGGAGTTTCCACCAGAAATAGCACAAAACGCTATTTTTAGTTCAATCTATAGCAACTCTAGGTATACAACTCGTCCCAAACCACTTCCGTGACATCGTCGTCTGCTGGAATAAACGAAGTCAAGAAAAGGGTGAAGGGAACAACCACCGCAAGGCCCACGAAAATGGTCCTTCAATGAACGATTTAATGAACGAGGACAAACGAACGACACAATAATAATAAAAAAATAAAAAAGTTTCACCCGGTCACTATCTGCGTCACCGAAAATGAACGCTACTTCTACTTCATTCACTATTTCCTCAGCACCCATCCCCTTTCACAGCGAGACAAAAGGGGCGTCTACACTAAGCGAAACAAGAAGGGTGAAACACTTTGATGCGCACTAAAAAACCGACAACGGTTGGCTCGCCTCGAGACTGCCTCGCGCAACGTGTTTCGGGGTGAAACATCCATTTACATTACGCGAGACTTGACTCGCGAAACTGTTTCGCGCAGTGTAAAGGCACCTTAAAAGAACACTTGTCTTTCAATCAACGAACTCGACACTACAAAAAATCTTTGGTGTCTTGATAGCGGTTCAACGTCACATATGTGTGCGAAGAAATCACTTTTCACCGAAATCGAACCAAACAAACAAGGAAGTGTTTTGAAATTGGCATCAGAAAATCACACTCAGCCCATAAGTGGAAAAGGTCTAGCACAAATCAAAGTCGAAAAGAATCACACAATCGATCTGCCGAACACTTCGTTCACTCCAAATCTGTCCACAAATCTTCTATCGGTGAGCAAAATTACTGAAAAAGGGTTCACTGTACTATTCAAAAAGGATAGAGCGACTGTAATGGATAGAAACAAAAACATAAATCTCCTGGCAAAGAAATCAAATGGGCTTTACTTCGTTGAAAATATATCGGAAAAAACTCTCCACGACTCCAAATTATGTTCATCCAAAGAAAAGGGCACTATCGTCGAGTGGCATACAAAGCTTGGCCACGTCTAAGAAAATTCGTTAAAACTCGCCTTACGAAATCAACTGTTGAACGGATTACGTTTCAATCCGAAAGAAAAATTGCAAGAATATGAAACTTGCATTCAAGCAAAAATGACTCGAAACCCATTTCCAAAGCAAGACAGCCTGAGAACATCGGAACTCCTTGAAATTGTACATTCCGATGTGTTTGGCCCGGTTCGTACCCCGTCAAACGGAAATTCAAAATATTTCGTTACTTTCATTGACGATTACTCCCGATGTTGCAAAATTTATTTTTTGAAGCAGAAAAATGAAGTCGTGAGTCGTTTTAAAGAGTTCCAGCGCGAAACAGAAAGATCCACTGGAAAGAAAATCAAGTTTCTTCAAACCGATAATGAAAAATCAGAGTACTGCAACAAAGAATTTGACGCCTATTTAAAAAACTGCGGCATTAAAAGAAGACTTGCAACCACCTACTCACCGCAGCAAAATGGAGTAGCTGAGAGGAAAAATAGAACTCTAGTTGAAAAAGCGCGATGTCTTCTGTTTGGACTCGAACCTTTCAGTAACTTTTTGGGCTGAAGCCTTGTCGAACAGAACTCCATCGAAATCGATAAATCGTGAATTACCGTATACAAGATGGACAGGTAAAACCCCTTCAGTTCGGCATCTTCACGTTTTCGGCTTAAAAGCATTAATGTTAAACAAAACACCTGGAAGAGGAAAATTTGAATCAAAGACCACCGAAGGTATTTTCGTTGGATATTCTGAACTTTCAAAGGCGTACAGAATTTGGGTTCCCTCAAGAAAGAAAGTGCAAGAGTCGAGAGACGTCAAAATACTGAACAAACAGTCAGAAATAGGAAAATATAGCTCGCACTACAACACCGCCGGAAATGACGCTTTTGAAATCGACATCACCCTTCCATCAAAAAATTCAAAATTAAACAGTAAAACTCCAACTCCACAACCACTTCAAAATCCAGAAGAAGAAATTGTAAACAACGTAGAAAATGCTATGTTACCTACGACGTTGGAGTCCACCACAAGAATCACCTGACAATGAAATAAGAGTAGAAGAAACTGTCGAAACACTGAACAATAAACCTAAACGGATAAGAAGACCTCCTATTTGGATGAGCGATTATTTTATGAACGCTCAGACAGAAGAAACAGGTCGCCAAATAAACAATATTCAAGTGAATGGCACGACGCTATAAAAACCGAAATTCGGTCACATCTGAGAAACGACACGTGGGAATTAGTTGAAAGAAAAGACGGAACTAACGTGGTTGATTCAAAAATGATACTAACGAATAAATTCAAGCCGAACGGTGAACTCGAAAGAAAAAAGGCAAGTCTGGTTGCCAGAGGATTTTCTCAACGACCCGGTGTTGACTACGATGAAACGTTTGCACCAGTAGCAAAACTCTCCTCAATTCGATTTTTACTGGCCCTGGCACACTGGGAAAAAAAGAGGCACTTTCTCGGTTAATTTTAACAGAGAAATCTCGGTAAAATGTTTGCAACCGTCACGAGTCTGTAATGTCAACCGACAAGCTTGATACGGTTGAATGCACGTCTTGACTCGGTTAACGCATGTTGTCGGTAAAATGTTTGCAACCGTCATGAGTTGGTAAAGTCTACCGACAAGCTTGATACGGTTAAATGCACTCGGTTAGCGCATATTGTCGGTAAAATGTTTGCAACCGAGTCTGACGGTCAAGCCACAAACACGGTTAAACACATGATCCCAGTCAGTTGAGACATATCTGTTGATTGAACCGTCACTAGACGGTTAACTCTGACCGTTACTTTACGGTAGATTCTTCCGACCGACAACTCCCTTGTCTGTTACAGCAACTGTCTAACATCGGTGAAAGCTGACCGTATACTCGGTAATCACAGCCGTGTCAGGCGGTTAGTCCAACAGTGTGTTTACGGTAGTGGCGAACCGAATTTTTGATATTATACGGTAGCATCAGCAGAAAAAAAACGGTAAAATTCTACTGTCATGACGGTTGCATCAACGGTTACTCAACGGTAAAACAGGTATCTCTACTCGGTTAAGAAACGCCGTCTTGAGTCTGGTGTCAACCGTGACATAACGGTACATGCTACCGTTGGCATACGGTGGAATATACCGTTATATCACAGTTAAAACAGGTGTCTCACCTCGGTTAAGAGGTACCGTCTTGAGTCTGGTGTCAACCGTGAAATAACGGTATATACTACCGTCGGCATACGGTAGAATATACCGTTTCTACTGTGGTACAAACGGTAATTTGTCACCGACTTTCTCGGTACGTGCTTCCACTTTTCACGGTTAGCCTTACTGATTCTTTACGGCCAAATTTGCCGCAAAAAATGGTTGAGCCGAGCGTCAGAGGTAAACCGCAGATTAAATTTCCATTTCAAATCCTGATTTCTCTCGACGCTCGGTTCAGCGCGGTTTGAGACCCTAAAAAAAAATTTGAGTTACCTTGAAAGTGAGTGTTCTGAAATTCTGTTATTGGTAAAAAAAGATTAAAATTGGAAATGGGATGAACGTAAATTTTAGTTCACATGCGAAGAAGTCGTGAAAGAAGAAACACGAAATATATTCAAACATAATACAAAACAATAAGTAGAAAATTCACCACCGTCATTTCAATTCACCGTCATTGAATTCTGCTTTACCGTCACTTCGCTCTGTTTTACCGTCATTCATCTCGGTAACACGACCGCTCAACTCGGCTTTACTGTCATTCAACTCGGTAACATGGTCGCTCAACTCGGTTTCACCGTCATTCAATCGTGTAGTCGCTCAGCTTCCACTCTTGCAAAAGAGTTTTAACATCTTCATCCATTTCGGAGTCACAAGTTCTTGTTTCAACACGACTCAAATCACTTCACGAAAAAAAAAAAAAAAAAAAAAAAAAAAAAAAAAAAAAAAACTCTTTCAGTGACTGAAACAACTTCAGCAGGCGAGGACTAAATAATGAGAAGTGCGAAGTTACTGGGAGCAGTGAGAAAGACAGACCTTGCGCGTTTTCTGCAGATGCCGCTAAAAACAAAGAGAGGGAGTGCTTCAACCGATAGAGCACCCTGAATCAACAGAATTTTGACGGTTAAGGGTTGCCTTACTGAACCGTCTACTTAGTTGTTGCATCTAGTTACGAGTGCGTGAAGTCGGTTAAAAACTGCTTGTCTAAGACTGCCAGAACAGGAGAGTTTTATAGGATGATGAAATGGGGGAGGGGACCTCTTGGGTAACGTTATATCTATATGTATCTGAGCAACTCAGGAAAGTGCGTAACTGAATGTAAGGAAGAAAATTCAAAATAAAGAGAGGAGCGACAAAAAATCCATGAAGAGAGGCCGTTAAAAGACACGAATATAACGTTGAAACGTTAAATGACGTCGATGTAATTCGCAGCAATTATTTCAGTTTAAGAAAATCCGTGTTTCTTTGACTAAAATTGAATTCATGGGAGCTCTAAATCTGAAAACAAAAACTCCATATGCTTAGCGTCTGAAGAATCATGCAACCCATCAAGATATATTATTCGACCCCAAAAAAGCATTTCAGTAGGTGACTACTGAGTAAGACGTAGACAAAAGTGTCTGAACAGGGTTCACATAATTTGAACAATTTTTCGTAAATTTCGGAGAAAATTACAAATCAATTGTAAGAATCATTCGAATCGGTAAATAGTTTGTTTTTATTCGATTACGACAATGACTATACCGTCGAAAACTAATTGTACGAAATTATTAAGCTACAAATGCTCCAAAGAATAAAAAGGACGTAATTTTTCGAAAGAAAAATGTGTTCGGAAACCGAGAAAACTGGGAAAAAGTTGGTGAAACGAACTATTTAATTCTCTGTGGGTCAGACAAACTACTTCCAGCGAAGTCTACTGTGCTGTACTCCAACGTAGGAATAGATCCCTAGCACTTTTTCGGCAGCTTTAACGACGGCCCCTCCCAACCACACTTTATCATTCTGTCTCGGTCAGAGTGTTATGATGAGGGGTTAGCAAGGGGGTAGAAAGTAAGGAACACACTCGTAGCACTTCTGTCTCGAGCGCTGCGTCCGTTTCATGCGGCTTCGCTCATCTCCGCAACACAAGATTTATAATTTTAACATCGTAGTCTTGAATTACAAAATTAGGTTTCAAATTCTTATGAATTTAACCATAATAAAGTTTGGAACAAAAGGAGGAAAACTTAAAGTAATAATAAAGGGGGATCGCTTAGGGCAAGTGCCACTTGCTTTACTTGCCCTGACGCCACGCCACTGGTATCTGAATGCTTTCATTAAATAAAAATAAATACTAGGCTACCGATGGGAGCATTGAGTTTGATTCGATTTACATTTTTTGTGTGTGTTCTTCATCGAAAAATATCCCGCTTTCTTTGATTGTGACCTGGGACCCAGGGAAATTTGCGAAAGTTGCAAGATCTGGAAGTTTTAGAAAATGAAAATTTCGTTTCATCGGTTTTATCGTCCGCCTACACAGTGCAACGTCAGTACATTTGATATTAGTGGCAATGGAACCGGGTTCACCGTCATTCAACTCTGCTTTACAGTTACTAAACTCGGTAACGCCGTCATTAAACTCTGTTACATCGCCATATTCAACTCGATTTCACCATCATTGAATTCTGCTTTACCGTCACTACGCTCGGTTTTACCGTCATTCATCTCGGTAACATGACCGTTCAACTCGGCTTTACCGTCATGCAACTCGGTGACATGGTCGCTCAACTCGGTTTCACCGTCATTGAATTCTGCTTTACCGTCACTTCGCTCGGTTTTACCGTCATTCATCTCGGTAACCCGACTGTTGAACTCGGCTTTACCGTCATTCAACTCGGTAACATGGTCGCTCAACTCGGTTTCACCGTCATTCAACTCGGTTTCTCCATCATTCCAACTTGATTTCACCGTCATTCAACTCGGTTTTACCGTCATTCGACTCGGTTTTACCGTCTTCCAACTCTGTTTTACCTTCATTCAGGTCGGTAATACGGTCGTTCAACTCGGTTTTACCGTCATTCAGCTCGATTTCACCGTCATTGAATTCTGTTTTACCGTCATTCAACTCGGTTTTACAGTTATTAAACTCGGTTACACGGCCATTCACCTCGGTTTTACCGTTATACACACCGGCTGGGCGACAAGTTTTCAGCTCAACCGACTTTGTTTGTACGGTTAAGCACGTGAAAGTGCAGAAAAGTCTGTTAAATACACGGTAAAAGAGTCTTTTTGACGGTTGTTTGCACTCTTAACCGAACAAATAACTGTTGGAGCCGTCTTTAACAGAATGACGTTTATTTTTCATGGTTAAGTTTAACGGTTGAAACTACTGTTTCAACCGAGAATACTGTTTCAACCGAGTGCCGGAACCGACTCTTTTTCCCAGTGCAGCTGAAGAAAACCTTACTCTCAAACACCTTGATTTCTCTAGCGCCTTTTTGAACGGTGACATCGAAGAGAAAATTTTTATGAAAATGCCCAACTGTCCAGAAAAATTTCTTCAAGACATAATGCTGGAAGAAAGTGACCATCCTAATTCGGAATTGTTCACAAAAGCGAGAAACATGCTTGAAGACATGAAAAACTTGAAAAAAGAAAAGGTCTGCCGCCTACAGAAAGCTCTCTACGTTTTGAAGCAAGCCGGAAGGCAATGGTTCTTGAAGTTATAGACAACATTCTACAAACTTTTGGGTTTCAACCGTCTCTCGCTGACCCTTGCGTCTACGTCTTGTCGCGAGGAGGAGGAGAAAAAGTTATTGTTGGAATTTATGTCGATGACTTAATTATAGGCGCGACAAAACCAAGTTATTTTGAAGAACTGAAAACATCACTTTCAGAAAAATTCGTAATCCGTGATTTGAGCGACCTCAGTTATTGCCTTGGCATCGAATTTAAACAAACAAAACATCACATCTCCATTTCTCAAACGAAATACATCGATGATTTGTTGAATCAATTCAATATGTCTATGTGCAAACCAATTTCCACTCCAACGGAACCAAGACTAAAATTTAAAAAATCAGAAGATGAGGAAGAATTATTCAACAGGCCGTATCAAAGTTTAATTGGCAACTCGACCTGATATTTCTCGTACGGTGAGTTACCTCAGTCAATTTAATACCTGATTTCGAAAGGAACACTGGGAGGCTGCGAAACGCGTTTTGAGGTACCTGCAAGGGACACAGAATTTCGCGTTAAAATTCAGAAAGACTGGAAAAAGTCTAACTGGCTTCGCCGACGCCGACTGGGCAACATGTCCTCAAGACCGAAGATCCTACACCGGTTATTGTTTTAAACTCGCTGGAACAGTCGTTAGCTGTGGGAATCAAGAAAACAAAGAACCGTTGCTCTTTCGACGGCCGAAGCAGAGTTCATGGCACTCACAGAAGCCACCAAAGAAGATCTCAAACAGCTGGGAATAGATTTGGGCATGCAAATATCGACGGTGACGATTTTCACTGACAACCAAGCAGCTCAAAGTCTCGCAAAGAACCCAATCACAAGCTCGAAATCAAAACATATCGACATAAAAAAGCATTTTATTCGAGAGGTAGTCTTGAGAGGAGAAGTCGAAGTCAACTATCGACCTTCTGAAATTATGGATGCTGACATATTCACCAAATCTCTCCCAACTGTTAAATTCGAACAGTTCAGACAGAATTTGGGACTGTCAAAAATCGTTCGTGAGGAGGAGTGTAGGAATTAAAATTTGACTCCACTCACTATTTTTTAGATCACTCGAAACCTTTCGTTGTTTTTTTTTTTTTTTTGCCTTGTACTTCGCGAATAAGTACTTGTCCTTTTTCTCTGAACAAACTTCGTCTAAATATAACAGAAGTGATAGAAACTTCTAATTCGAATACCCGATAGTTCCTCATTGTTGTCTCAATTCGCAAAAATAAATGAACTTTTAATTTTCGTGTTCACTTGAATACAAAACCCCACCCCAAGGATTCAGACCTGGATCCGCCCCTGTCGCGGATGAACTTGAGTAGTTCGCGCATGAAACAGAGAAAAAGCGATCTTTCGTGACTAAAATTGAGAAAAATGCTAATTCAAGGCTAAAATTGGGAAAAAGCGGGAAAATTTGCTCCTGTAAAAGTTAGGAAAACTGATATCTGGAATTGAGAAAACGCAAGTTCGCGGCTGAAATTCGTGGGTAAAATTATATCGATTTTTTTAAGATTCGCGGATACAATTTGGAAAATGTGATAATCTACTAAAATTGAGAAAAATCTCTCATTTGCAGATAAAAGTGAGATTTATGATAATTGGCGGCTAAAATTGAGATAAAGTTCCAATTTTTGGCTAAAAAAAAAAAAAAAAAAAGACAGAGCTGAAATTAAGAAAAAGCGCTAATTCACAGCTGAAATTCAGAAACGCCATTCTTGCGCATTCTCGGGGGAAACTTCTTGACTGAAATTGAGAAAACTAACTAATTCGCGCGGCAAAAATTGAGAAAAAGTGCTAATACGTGATGCAGCATTTGCAGCCACCTTTAAGTTGTTTTTAAAGTGATTCTTGAATTCCGGATGTAGTCGTTGATCAGGGCCCCTGTTCTATAAAATTAGCAACAGTTGATACCAACAGTCAATCACCTGATTTCATTCAATTTCGTCGATTTAATTAATGAAAGCATATGACTTACTGTCGTTAACTACTGTTGTTAAAGTTATAGAACAAGCCCTCAGTAGGCAGTTGTTACACTTGGTCGTACGACAACACGAAATTGTTTTTTGTCCAACACTACCTATGAAACGCTGAGAAGGACTTTTGAGCCAAAATTCACGAATATCTTCGTCAAGGTCTTTTTTTGGCTATTTTACCTTTAAGATCCGCACAGACGGGCGGGATTATTGAATGACGTGTCAGCATTTCGCATTCCAAGTCAAATTCTATAACCCCCCCCCTCCTCTCCACCACATGAATTTCGTGTTGTTGACTAGTTACGCCCACATATCCACTAAGATCTCGATGTCTGAATTATTGCGAAGATACTAAATTGAAAAAACAAAAAAAAACAACAAAACTTGCATCCCACCATTGACGCGGAGGGGGCACGTCCGAAGGCAGGGAGCTATAGTTCGCTTGTTTGCGTGGGGTATACACTATAGAATAGACGCTCCGCGTGCCGGTCGACTCACAGTCAGTCATCATCATTGGACAACGGAACTTCGGTTCGGATTTATTTAAAAAATAAAGAAACGAGTGCTTAAATTAGTGTCATAAATACGTCCTATCTGAAAACTATTTGAATTCGCGATAGAAATCAAGTGGAATATTAATGACTGCGACAATTTGGTAAGTTTTCTACTTTCGGTTTTTTATTTTTTTTTCTCATAGACTGTCCCCCGAAACAACATAAAAGCAGTTATTAATGGAAAGTGGTGAAATGGAGTTTGAAATCCTCTATTTATAGACCTTTACCAGACAGAGAATTATTTTGAACTATTCAAAAGTCCGTTAGCTCACATACGCCGTTAGCTCACATACGCCGCGTTTTTTTTTTTTAGAGATTTGTTCATCATTATCTCTCGTATTTGTTTTAGTTCAGTCATTGTTCGTTTGTTGAAAGTGGGTTCCTCAATTACACAATTTATATACCAAGAAATCCCATTAGAATAAAATAGAAACTCTATCATTGTTGATCAACAAATGACGCCCCCTCCCTAACTACAATTCCTATTAGTCGCAGCGCTTAAGTTCTATTCTCACGACTCGGAATATTTCTATTTTTACTATTAGTGAATATAAGTTAATTCTTTAATCAGCCTATTTTATAATAGCCTGTATTTTCCAAGGTTGGTTTATATGAAGCGATGATCCTGAAAAAAAGAAGTTTGTAGCTTGGACGCGCATAATGGCAATCAGGGTGGGAGCGAATCAACCAGGCAAACACGTCGTGGGAAAATTTAATAGAACGTCTAGGTTGATATTCAAAATTAAAGTCACGTTCTATAAGCTATTTATATATCGGCTTGGTGTTAGTCGATGGTCACAGTGGAGAAGAAGGGAACGCGTAGCGAATTTCAACTTTCCTGTAACTAGAGTGACACCGATCCGTGGCAATCAATTATATTAAGCATTAAAAAAGATAATAATAATAATAAATGCCACCGTGACCAAACTGGGGTTGACTACACACTAGACCGCGTCTTTACCCCTCTGACATAGAATATGACGAATGTTTCTTTCTTTCTTTCTTTCTTTCTTTCTTTCTTTCTGTGCGTGTTCTTTATTTTCTTTTGCCTTTTTCTCCTTCCCAATATTATTTAGGTAGGTATATTTTCATCAGGTTCAATGTCAAATATTTATAGACAGGATTGACCTTGAGGGATGACTGGGTGAGGGATTTTCAGGGGGGGAAAAAAAATCGTTTAAGTACCGAGGTCAACACGGAGGTTGACAATATACGCACACGGTTGTACTCCAATGCGTAGTGCCCAGTTGATGGTCTTCCAGCCCGCGGTACGCGTAGGGCAACGATGTTTATAAGCAAAGACATAATGATGACTGGATGATTGAAATAATGAATGTGGTACATGAGGATAAAGAAGCTACACGTGAGCTATGCTATGAGTTATTCACTCGCCCATGTTTCCCTCAAACAGCTTTGAAATAAAGTACTGGAAGTCGCCGCACTTGTTTTGCACATTAATCAGAGAACATGGATGATGTATGGTGGTGATCCACACTATTGTTCATTCATTCATCACCACCGTCATCATCATCAACCTTATTTTATTCAAAGTGCAACGGATTTTTTCTTTAAATCTGAATCATCCGCATTCGAAACTCAACTTTCGGTGGTAAAATCCTCCATGAATAAATTTACACTTTTTTTTTTTACTATTTATTTTTATTAAAATTCACCGACCCTGAAGATGAGTTAGTACGCCAGACTTTTTTTCACAAAAAATTCTACCGCCGTTAAGACAAGGAAACATTTAATTTCACTCAAGTCACTTCCCCGCAAACGTAGTACAATTCAAACGTGTTGAAATTAGCTGTAAGTGTCACTCAAAAAGTTGGTCGACGGCGAATATTGTTGTGCCAAACTCTGAATGTTCCTCCTAAATAGACTAAGTACATAATTAAAACTGTAATGGACGACAATTAGCCGAAATTTCACAAGGAACTCAAAAAAAAAAATGTGCCACGGTGATCGTTACAAAGACACATTGTTTTTTACCAGAGACAATTAGAGAAATTGACGACGGTATAACTGGTATAAGGTAAAAACTGTAATGCAAAATATCAGCTAGGTTTGTTATTATGATTATTACTTCCTTAACTACGTGTCTCCAAAAACTTAATGATCGCAGATCAAAGTAAATACTGAGAGAGGCCACTAAAAAAAAGAAAATATAGTGAATGCGATAAAATAAATTAGAACTGCGGACGGGGAAGAAATAAAAGAAGCACAGAAAAATTGCAGCGCATTTTCGACTGATTCAAGTGAAAATTCAATGTTTTTGACATTTTCATAATAGAGGTGAGATAATAGGTCTGTGTCTTTGCTGCACTAGTGCTACACGAGTGCTCCGGACAAATGGGTGGGCAGCTTGTCGCATTCCCCTGCTGAGCCCTCGTGATGCGTATTCGTCTCAACAATGAACGCGTCAGATAATGACGAACTGAGGACCCCCTCCCACCATACGGCAAGGATTTCACCGAGCCTAGAGCGCAGAAATTAAGTCCTGAAACACGATTTTTCGCATGAATAAGGTCCCGAAAGTCACATTGACACGGATATTATTGGCCATGGGAACTTTCAATTTCCTGGGTATTCGTCAGGCTCTGTTGGAACTGGCTAGCTTGTTGGATCGACCGACACGAAAAATACCCAGACACTCACAATTTTGCTAAAACTAAAGCCATGCCTTTGCAATTTGGCTTGAGTTAGCAAGTGAAGATCCGAAACTTCCAATTTAGCGGATATTTAGTCAGGAAACTTGCCATTTTGTTCAAATTAGGAATCCGAATTTGCAAACTCACAAATATTTATCTCGCAATCACACGGCTATTCGTCAGGGTGTCAGCGCAATCGAGGCCAGCCGGCCCAAGGTCCACGACCTCTGGAAAAAGTTTGGCACTCAAAATAGCGATTTCGCGAAAATTAAGCCTCGAACCATCACTTTTGCAAATATTTACCTCCGAAATATCCAAAAGGCCTCGTCTGCCTATAAGGCACGGACCGTCGTGGCTGGCCAGTCCGGGGTCCGAGCCCACGTAAAAAACAATTGCAAACTTGCGATTTCATGGAAATGTTTAGTACTAAAATTTAAAATAAGTATCTCATAAATTAAGTCCCGTAACTTGCAATTTTGATTAAATTAAGACCAGCAACTTGGATTTTCATAGTGGTCAGCTAGCCTGGGCTCTATCCTATTATACGAAAATGGCCGCAAAATTGCTATTTTGCTTAAATTGAGACCCTAAACTTGATATTTCACCGAAATTAAGACTCAAAAACTATTGTCGCGTGTATTTAGCCTGAAAACTAGTAATTTCGCTCAAATTAGGACCACAACTCGCGAACTTATTTATTTTAAATTGCAAATAAACTCAAGTTCGAATTCCAATTCAAAGTTATTGGTGCAAAACGGGGGGAGGGGTGGCTTGCAACCACGATTTTCACGCCCATTGAAAACAAAAGACCATGAAACTTGCAAACCTCGCAGTATCGCGAATATTCACCAGTAATCTTCGAATTTCGCGGATGTTTCCCTTCAAAATGGTTGCAATTTTGAGTCTATTCGTCAGGCTTTGAGTGCTGTCGGAGCCCGGGATGCATGACGGCCTTCAAATGAAGAGCCGAAACTTTCAATTTTGCTGACATTGAGACATTAAATTCGCAATTTCGCGATTATTCAGTTTAAAAAATGTACTACTCCGCGGATATTTGCTTTCAAAATGTTTCAATTTTACGGCTATTCGTCAAGAAACTTTGGGCACTGTCGTCGCCGGCTATAGCCACCACTAAGAAAGATCCCCGAGACTCGAAATTCCGTGGAAATAAATACCGGAAACTATACACATAATGATTTTTTTCTTTATAATTTAGACGTTACCCAATTCTCCTGCAATTCTGCAGAATCTTAGCTTCGAGTGATGTAATGTCATAGCTGTATTCGTCAGGCTTTGGGTGCGATCGCGGCTGGGTGGGTCCAACACCACAGCCTCGAGAAAAAACATCTTACTTCCAGTCTCAAAGAGAAGCGTCGAAACTTGTAACTTCGTGAGAGTGAAGACCAAAAACTTGCAAGTTGCAGGATATTTAGACCTGAAACTTACCATTTTGCCAATCCGAAAGTTGTAATTCTGCGGTTATTTCTCTCAATTTTAGCTGCGAATTGCCGGTAAAATTGAAAAGTTTGTCCTCAATTTTAGCTGTGAATTGGTGCGCCTAGCTTACTCAATTATATCCGCGAACTAGTGATTTTCACAATTTTAGCATGCGAAATGGAGGTTTTTTACTTTTAGCGTTGAATTAGCGTTTCTTCTTAATTTGAATCGCGGACTCGACCCACAAGAACAGCGCATTACGGCTTTTCACCTTCTCAGCTGGCGAATATAGCGTTTTTCCTCTTACGCTAGCCGCTAAGTTGTCTCCAGAAACCGCGAATTGGCGTTTTCTCAATTTTAACCGCGAGTAAGCAATTTTTTCACGTTCAGCCACGAATTAGCGTTTTTCTCAATTTTAGCCGCGAAGCGACTTGGCGAAAATGACCATTTTTTGCTGTGGGGAATCTGTTTGCCTTAGGAAATTCCAATATTAGGCTCCAAAATGTGTTGCATTTGAAGAAAATGCAACACATTTTTTCGAGCAAGAAACGAGGATTTTAAGAGCTCATATAGACCAAGGAAGGTATTATTCACTGGTAAATGTATTTTTAGCCGCGTTTATTTTTATTTACAACTACTCGCTTTTTTGCTCAGTGCATCCTTTCCCCGAGTCTCTAATGAACCGACAATTTTGCCTTGAAAAAATGCATCGAAATGAGAAAAACACGGTAGTCTCACGCTATTTACGCGTTTGTTTTGAATTATATTTATAACCCTCGAGTCTCGAGTGACTAACAATAAGACGAAATTGATTTTACTCTGTTTTCACCTTGTTGGAGTTGTTGGTACCTGATTGCATGCGGAGGAACGTTATTATAAACTTAAACTTATGATTAATAGGCCGTTAAAATTAGGTCGGCGTATCGAAATAATTACGGGCAAGATGGAAACAAATTAAATACCTTCAAGAGGTCCTAGTGAGGAGTCATCAAAGTTTGTGCAGTCAGAAACCTTGAGCTTTCATTTTGGTAGCAAAAAAACCTCGAAATTTTGGGGTTTGTCCAAGTTTTTTGTAAATTGCTGGAAAAGGGAATTGGGGGAAAAGGGTCCACCTCATACTCAATTAAAGAGGATTAAAGTATCCGTCGATTGAAAAATGTTGATATCGGTTGATTACTCAAATTTTTACGGCCGATCAAATAACGCCACTTCCAAATAATGTCCAATTCACTATCTGGAGAAGTGGGGGAGAAACGTCCCTTGCAGGATTAGCAAGGGTCTGAACGTTTCAGCCCTACTTCCGATAGGCGCAGCGACTTGTCGTCCACCCTTTAGTACAAAATAGAAATGCTTTGAACTCAGCGAACCTAATTTGAACTGCTTTTTGAACTCAGACAAGTCTCAAAATTTCGAGGTTTTTTGGCTATCAAAATGAAAGCTCAAGGTTTCTGAGTGCACAAACTTGAATGACACCTCACTACGACCTCTTGAAGGTATTTCTTTGGTTTCCAGCTTGCCCGTAATTATTTCGATAGGCCCACTTCATTTGATATAATTTTACTGGTGAATCATTTAAGAAAGGGCTTCACACGGTTTTATAGAGATCATAAGCATTGCCGTGGGCGAAAGGATCAATTGAAACCGGTGGCAATAACCTTTATCTTTCGAATAAATTACAAGAAGTAATAATAACAATAACCACATAACACCGCTAATTGAAGCTCCGCAGGGGTCGGCGACCTATGTTCCCTTCTGTGTGCGTCGTTCTTCTTGTCACGTACGCACGCCCTAAGGGATGGGTACCCATGCCCTTCGACAAAAGAAATCACTACAAAAAATATTGACAGCAAAGGCTGACATATTGTCCTAGGTACCTATTGTCGGAAACATATTTCATGTGAGAAGTAACTCCACCAGGAAGCGGATTACCCTGAGTTAATAATTATTTCCGGTTTGCTAATAATTAGGGAACCTGAAATGTTCATAATTATTACATTTATGCGTGTTATTAATGTTATTCATTTACTTTTAAATAAATATTCTCAAAAAATATGCTGATGGGTTCTGTTCTCAAGAAAACGCAAATTTTAGTTCATTCGTTCGTTTAACTGCTTTGCATTTTTTAAAAATACGTCATGAATTATAAAATACAAGGTAGGCGTTAGAATGGCACAATTTAGAATTCTAAGGTATATCAACCGGCTCAATTTTTCAGGTTCAAGGGCATTAAAAATCAGTTTTGTAGGGTTTCAGCCTTCAAGAAACCAATCTCACGGCTTGTTTTTGTTTTGTTTTTTTTTTTTTGTTTGTGAATAAATTGTGGAGGACTTTGCCTATGAAAAAAATTAATTTTTGCGGCACTGGCTCTCCAAAAAACGGTTTTCACGACTTTGGCTCTTTCAGAACATCAATTCTCTGATTTAGGTCACTCCAATAAACCAATTTCGCGCGATCGACTCTCCAAAAATACATGTAGGTAGGTACTCTGTATTCCATTGTTCCCTCTTCAAAGGGCAAATTTCTTGGAAATGGCTCCACGGACTTCTGCTTTAGCAAGGCTCAGCATAGCAGGGGCGTAGTAAGGGCAAGTGATGCCCGGTGCGGGCCTCTTTTTGATGCACCCCCCCCCCCAAGAGGATTAAACTCGGGTTAATCTTTTGACCATAAATACCCTTAACGTACGTAACCCCAAGTAAACCCAAGCAAAAAATATCGCGTTTTGTTTCAATAGCATTATTATACCGACAGTTCCAGGCATTCCAACCTCGATAGATCATATCCAGTCGCTATTCCCAAACATGAACAAAAGAGGATCATCAAGCACACAGCGATGCGAGCATAAATCAGCGCGGAACTATGAGTGAAACCCTTTCCTTCTCAGTTCAAATGAGTTAGTCCCACCCATCAACCGATGTTGCGTGTTGGATCGGCGGGGTGCTTAGCTGCTTACTGCTTGGGTTTCCTAAGAAGGCGCAAGGCGTGCCGTAATGTTGCGGCCGTCGGCCGATGTCTTCGCTAAAAACGTTCCCTTACAAATTCACGTTCTTGTTTCCTATTCCTAGGTATAGCGGTGATCGCATAACATAACAGCGGGTTTGATGCCCCCAGGGTAGTGATGCCCGGTGCGGACCGCACACGCCGCACGCCCCTTGCTACGCCTGTTTTAGGTTTGCAATAAAAACTCCCAAGTTTATTCAAATCGAACAAATCTAAAACTGTTTATTTGTCAATTCTTTTGGGATGGACATTGATGGAGAAAGCGCCACCCGATCCCAAGTCTAATGAGACTATCAAAATCGTGTCACTGAACTTACTTTGCCGTAAAAGTGAGAACGAGGGGAGAGCAGGAACAGTCTTCATGCAAAATCGGGTCCAGGAAATTCGACGTCTGACCTCAGGCTCTGGTTGGAGACATTCTAAGAAGGGAAATAACACCGCCGATCTTTCCTCTCGAGGCTTTAATGGTAAGGAGCTTTCCAATTTGAAGTGGTGGGAGGGTCCCCCTTGGTTGCATTTACATCGACAGAAATGGCCAACCGACGATGGACCCCCCAAAGAATTGATCAATTGTATTCGTCAGTCGTCTTCATCCCCGGATCCGTCGGTTTCTCACCACCAGTCATCAGCGTTTCGACGCATTGTTCGTCTCATCGGGTGGGTTCAACGTTTCCTAGAGAATGGCAGAAGATCCATCATCAGGACAGAACAAGGGGAACTGTCTGCGGACGAAACCCAAGAAGCAGAAAATGTTCATGCGACCGAGATGCCGAAAGCAGTGTGACCCCACAGGCTTCCCTCTCGTTTCTTCGAGAGCCTCCTTCGGATGTTATCCCTGACAGGGATTTCGACAGAATTGACGTTCACCCACTGCGTCTAGGTGCTCGCTTCAGATTGCGCCTTAAGACCGACTTGCTGTCACGATTTCGGACAGAATATCTCAGTCAGCCGCTCTAGCGTGCGACCAGAGTCCAAGTTTTCGAGAGGCCCCGCAGTGTTAAACTTGGGGAACTGGTCCTTGTGGATCAAGGCCGCATTAAGAGAACAGAGTGGCCCTTAGCTCGCATAGAGCAGCTTCTCCCCGGTCCCGATGGAGTCATCCGCACCGTTCGTTTGAAAACCTCCCACGGTTAGCCCGTCGAGTGCAGAGAGTACATCGGTTGGAGTTGGACCAGTCACCCACCGAAGGGCTCAAGCTCTCTGAGAAGTAAGATGATTCCCTGTGCCTTAGCCACCACCAGAGAGGATGAAGAATGCCCGTCAGAAGAGGATACTCCGATCTCATCACGCTCGGTTGACGTAACCGGGAACCGGAGGACGTCTTCTGGACGAACAAGTGCGCCGCCCGATCAGGCTCGATTTATGAGGATCGATTCCTTTGGGTTTTGATTAATTGTAATTTAATTTCCTCATTTTTATTGAATTTGTTATTTGTGAAAATTGCGAGCGCAATTTCGGTGGGAGGATGTTAAAAATGTGAGAAAGTGGAGCCTTTTTGATAAACAAAATAAAAAACGTTTGTCTTCCCGATTTTCGAGTTTTTCTATTTTTTTCTAAAGTGTGCTTTAGTGGCTAAATTATTACAAATCTCCAACAGTTTATTTGGTAATTAGTGATTTTTCTCAATTTTAGCCACGAATCCTCGCAATTAGCTACTCTCAATTTTACACAATTTCTTAATCGATTTCTCTCAATTTTAGCTACAAATTAACGCTCATCTCAATTATTTTAGCCAGTAATTAATGTTTTTTTTCCAATTTCAGTCGTGAGTTAGTGATTTTTCTTAGTTTTTCCCGTAAATTTCATTTTTTTTAGCCATGTATTAGCGCTTTTTTTCGATTTTAACCGCAAAGTTGTTGTCTCAGTTAAAACTGAGAAAAATCGCGAATTATAGCTTTTTCTGAATTTTAGCCGCGAATTAGCAATTTTTTACTTAGGCTCCCCGTCTTACGCGAGCGGATATCACACGATTTCAGCGAAAAACTTCTTAGGGTGCTTTTATCATTGCACACGTATTCTTTAGATAAAGCTCGGATAAGTCTGGTTGCTGTGGGCCTTTTTGTAAACAGTAATGCAAAGTTATTCGACGGATTGTTTTTCCATGAGATATCCAGTGATTGATAAACCCACCCTGAGTCCTGTAATCGGACGCCAGCTTTACATATATAAAAAAAACCTAAACCCGCTCTAGCCGCTAAAATCACGATGGTCCCGCCTCACGTAGGGCACAGGGCTATAACCAAGAACTATATAGCGCTTTTCCTTAATATTAGCCTCGAATTTGCTCTTTTATCCTGTGATCTCAGCCGCGAATTAGCGTATTTTCATAATTTTAGACATGAATTAGCACTTTTTTCAATTAACACTTTCATGTTCCCCCAGAGCAGGGAATAGTTCCCATGGAAAAAAATCTAGTTCGAGCAGGCTTCATATTTGTTATACACAACGTCAGAAATGTTGGAAAAAATAATTTTACGGCATGCCATTTGTCAGGGAGAGTCAAAGTTTGAACGGATGTTTTTACATTTTGATAACAAATTTTTCCCGGGGTTTCGAACAGAGTATTGTGGTGGTAGTCCATCTTAAGGCTTTTAGGGGGGCCCCTTTTGTCCGTTCCCCTCGCCACTACCACGGTATACGCTACTGGGGAACTACACATTTGAAGTGGATCCGACTGATCCTTCAAGACCCTGGTCGACCACATGGGTTTAAAGTTTCGTATAACACTAAGCTGAGCTTTAGAGCTTAAACCTCAATCAGAAATTAGTATTTTGAACACATTAAACCCTAAGCAACGCTTCAACGGACATTGTCGACCCAACCCTAATGGTGGATTTCACCACCTCGGCTTAAAAATTAACTTGGACTTACGAGAAAAAATGCATTTAATTTAATATAAACAAGGTTCAGCTTAGTTATGCCGAACCTTAAGCTGAGGTGGTGAAATCTACCATAAGGGTACGATCAATGCACTTATTCCTCAGATAAAGCTGTGATAAGTTTGGCTACTATGGGCCTTTTTGCAAACATTAATGTAAAGTTATTCGAGGGATTCTTATTCCATGAGATATCCGGTGATTGATAAACCCGCCTTAAGTGGTATTAATTTTAAACAACTAGGTATAGATTAACGTATAGTCCCACTGTTCGCCGACCTGGTATATAACAATGCGATATAACACAGTTTATGCGGCGGCATTTTCTAAATTTCCGAGCATGAATGTAATATAAAATACGTTCAGCTTAAAAGCGATACAAATTGGAATTGCGCCTTATGCGCCCACGTTCTCTGCGTAATGTGTTATTTTGATAACAAGGCTCTCAATCATTCGCACGTTTTTAAGCCACGAGAACGTCATGTGCGACTTAGAGTTGTACCTAAATACTCTCTTTGAAGGTGACAAGTAATCTGAAGGATGACGGTAGATGCGGGTACAGGAAATGCTTGGAATAAAATGTTTCAGGTGAATATGCAGGTATAGTCAAGTAGGCACCCACAGTTTGGTTCCTACGTGTGGGTATAGGCAGCTCCGTATACTTCATTGTGTATGTACCTATTATACATATATGGGGTACGAAAAACTAATAAAGAAGGCTTATTCCCTCCCCTTGAAGACTATTCTGCAAAGTCATCTTCCCTTTTGTAGAGAGTTAGGTAATGTGATGGGGTAGGGGAATAACCCTCGGGGACATAATATAATTTATTTTTCAATTGTTTATACTGTTTACATGAGTGCATGGGTAGGGGCTGGACATTGATTCGTCTTTGCGCGTGTACTTTCCTCCCAAAACCACCAGCACCAGCAGGCACCCAGTCGTTTATGTGCCTGTGAACTGTTCAGACGCAGGTTGAATTGCTTACACGAGCGAGCGTGCTAGTTTTACAACAACAATTATTGTACTCGTGCAAAAACTATAAATTTTCAGTCATCGGGTCTATCCAAGAAAATATTATCCCACGCCCGGTATTTTTGAAGACTCCCGTAATCACTTTCTATGCCTAAAATTTTCGGTCCTTCGCTTTATCGTGGACTGGAGTGCAGATATCATAAATTTATCGATCAAATTTCGGCGAGCCCTGTCGCCTTTTTCAAAGTCCCTCTTCCGGATCTTCCGCCCGATTTGTCTAGACTATTCTCAAACCATTTGTTGATTGTTCGGACAAATTAGACCGGATACCTGTTAGGTCTTCTCATTTTTTAAAAAAAATACGCGATTGTAATGCTGAAAACAGCTAACAACATCAACACTCTAGTTAATAGTTCGTTGAGAGAAAAAGGTTCATTGACGGAGAAGGTCAAAGAAAATAATGGTAAGTTTACTTCATAAATTAATTAATAAAATCGATAGGTATCAAAAGAAAAGTAGTTTATTTTTAAAGGGCTGTAAAAACAGGTAAAAAACTGCATTTTTATGGCTATACTGTTTTTTTTTTATTCGCGAAGCACGCTCCGATCACGAGTTCAAAGCGTGAACGCATTTTTTAAAAGGAGAAACCGGCTGAAGCATTGTGTTGGTCATGGAATGAGACAGTGGAAGAGGGGGGAGACGAAAACTGCAGTATGTATATGGAAAACTAGGTGTTTAAATTTAGCATTTTCTCACCGAAAGAAGAATCCTCTCTAGTTTCTTTAATAAATAATTACAAAAACACATGTGTCAGTCGGCAGTACATCTATAACAACACTATTCGCGGTCACCAGCTCTCTAAAAACAGTGGGTGAAATTGTTGAAAATTTTCCGTTGAATTTCAAATTAAGCCGTTCCTTAGGGGGTTCCGAGTCTTAAATGGTAAGCGACTATCTGTAGTCTTTATTGGAGAGGGGGGTGTGGGGGTGCAAAACATTATGACAATGACGCCTTTCTCTTTAAAACCGCTCCCTGATGCACTTACTACTCTCCCCTTTGGTATATGGTTTCATTCATTTCATAAGTTATTCATTACTTTACAGACAGAATAAACATGACTCTGAAATTTGGAGCGTTCGCCTTCGGTGTCATTTTGGCCGTTTTGGGACCGCAAGTTGTACTGACGCACGTCTTGAAGCTTGTGGACCAGGCACCGTCGTTACCGGAAGATGCATTGAAAGCCGCCACTTTCGACGGTATGCGAACAATTTTATTTAAACATTGGTGCTATTGTATTTGTGTCCGCTGATTTCCTGCAGAGCCATATATTCTGTGTTTATCTCCCCAATAACTGTACACATATATATTTCAAAATTAGAAATTCAAAATTAAGATTGGAGTGAGACCAAAGCCGGGGATCTGCAGTTCAATATGTAGCGTTAAATTTATGGTATATTCTTAATTTTAGCCGCGATTATTAGCCATGAATTAGCGTTTTTCTCAACATTATCCGCGAATTAGCGTTTTTATTTAAGCTGCGATTTAGTGTTTTTTTTTAACCTAACGTACCTAACGTTTTTAATTTTTATCCCGCGAGCGTTTTTTCTCAATTTTTGACTCAATTTGACTCAGCTATGACTCAATTTTTGCCATAAATTGGAGCTTTTTCTCAACTGCTGTTGAGTAAAATCAGCGATTTTACTCAATTTTAGCCACGATTTTGTTTCACTTTTAGCCATTGATTAACGCTTTTTCTTAATTTACCCACGAATTGACATTTTTCTTAATTTTAGCGTTGAATCATGCGCGTAGCCAGACGGGGGCAGGATGTCATCAGAGTACAAATTGTGCGAGGTCGCCACATTTGTTTCGTCTGCGCCCACAAAAACATAATTTATCAGATTCCAGTCCCTTAAAAGAACGATTTCACGGGTTTTTCGTTGCTGAAAACCTAATTTCGTGATGAGGCCTCATTAAAAAACCACTTTCACGCATTTTTGATGCTAAAAACCCACATTCGCAGGTGTGGCTCACTAAGAAATCAATTTTTCAAATTTTGGCTCTCTAAAAACACCAATTTCGCTGATTTATTTAATCAAAAACCAATTTTCGTTGGTCTGAGTCACTAAAAAATCGACTACGTGGGTATCTAGCACACTAAAAAAAGAACAATTTTCACAAGTCTGGCTCACTCAACATCCAATTACTCTGATTTCGCTCTCCAAATACCCAGAAAAAAAACTTTTTTTGCAGGAATTGACTCGCTAAAAAAACACCAACTCTGAGGGTTTTCGGTTCTTCAAACCGAATTTCGCGGGGTTCCACTCTTCCAATAGCCATTTACGTGGATTTTGCACAATTCTGGCTCACTAAAAAACGGTTGCTTGCCAAAAACCAATTTTTGCGGATCTGGCTCAGTGAAAGCCTAATTTCGCGATGTTTGGCAATAGAGGTGACATCTGTCCAACCCTCGATCAAGGGCTGCCTACGCCCCTGCCGTGAATTGGAGAATTTTTTGGCCATGATGTAGGGCAAAGCCCTAATTTTAGCCACAAAGATTCCTTCAGATGCCGCGAATTGGGGTTTCTCTAAATTGTAGCTGCGAATTAGCTTTTTTCTAAATGTTGGCTGTGAATTATCGTGTTCCTCATTTCAGCTGAAAATGAGCGATTTTTGTCTGTTGGAGTCGCGAATTATAGCGATTTTTTCCATCTTTTAGCCGTGAACTAACGATTTTCTTTATTTTAGGCGCGAATTAGCGCTTTTCCTATTTGTATATTTGCCGCGGATTAGCGATTTTCCTGTCTTTAAGCCGTGAACTGGCGATTTTCCTTATTGCAGCCAAGAATTAGAACTTATCGTCAATTTTTGCCACGAAGTTACCTACCACCAGGAACGGTGAATTGGCGTTCCCTCAATGCAGTCGCGTGCAGTGTTAGGCTAAACTGACTATAATCGCACTCCAAAATGGCAAATCTGACGATTCACCGCGCAGCCTTGAAAATATAATCATTTCCATCCTGAAAATTGCTAAATTGACTATTCATACGCCAACAATCGCCAAACTAGCGATTCTCACTATAGATTTGGCCTAACTAACACCACGTGCCCTGAAAATGCCTAAAAAGATTATTCCTGTACTGAAAGCTGCGAAATCGACCAGTCTCGCGCCTAAAATGCCCAAACTAACTATTCTCGCCTTGGTTTCACGTCCTATTCGTGCCCTGTAAATGACAAAACTCGTGATTATACGCCCTAAAAATGGTCTAAACCGGCTATCCAAGCCACGAAATCGACAAAACTGGCTCTGTTCACCATAAAAATAGCTTAACTGACGGTTCGCGCCTTGAAAATGCCTAAACGGGCGATTTCTGGCCTGAAGTTGGCCAAACTGACCACTTCCGCCTAGAAAACCGGCAATACCCACACTAAAAAGGACAGAACTGACCATTTGGACCCGGAAAATATCACTCTGACTATTCATGCCCTGTAACATCAGGCTATGCCGAGTTCCAAGGCCAACATGTATTATGTTTTCAGCATCATGTATTACATAGTCGCTAATTATTTACACATTCATGCCTTCAGATTCAAACACTGACCCCCTTGAGGATGAAATCTTCATCATGGCCGAACGTGAACGACGTGCCATTCGTTCGGGTTCGTCATCTTCGGCCAACCTCAAAATTGGCCTTCAAGAACTGACCGAGGCCGAAGTCATCGCCACAGAGGTTGTGGACAAAATGCAACGCTTTGAAAGCAATCTGGTTCACAACACGCGTCTTCCACTGGGCAGCCCCTCCTATGTTGCGATGCTCGAGTCACAGGGTGATGCAGTTGCTCAGGAGCTGGCGAAAAAAGCTTTCGTCTCTTCCAAAGCTACGGCCTATTTGAGAGATAGGCACTGTCTCAAGTAAGAGAATTTCTTGAATGTTTTTGCTCTTCCGATTGAATATTGCTTGTGTCGTTCAGGGAACAACATTTTTTTTTTCTACGAGTAAACAACCTTGCATTTAAAACTTTCCCTGATCTAATAATAGTTGTTTTTCTTCATTAAAACAAAACATTAGATATGGAGAAAACTGGGCCGAATGCTTGAAAAGAATACAGAGCCTTGCTCGAGAATCGTCGTCTGGCTCGGCGTCGCCGTCTTCCAATCTGAACGAATTACCCTGTCATAAAGCTGAGTATCGAACGGTGACCGGGCGTTGCAATAATGACGAACACTCGAACTGGGGGGCTGTCCACACAGCATATTCGAGGATCCTACCCGCTGTCTATAGTGATGGTGAGTAGAGGTGAATTTCATGATGAAAGAAAATTATCTAATTTTACGATTTATGGTTGAAAAGGTGTATGGGAACCGAGACGACTCAGTGGCATTAAGGATAAGTCGAACCCGTTGACTATAAGCGATCAGTTGGTGAAATCAGAAAAGGCTTCGAATCCTGACATCACGCTCGCTCTGGCAGCGTGGGCTAATCTCGTAGCTCAAGACTTGGCTCACACTGCTTCTTATGCAATGAGTAAGTAAATGTATTTCCTTTGGTTATGAAGGCCTTTTTAATTTTAAAATGTGTTTCATTTCGGCAGTGTACACGGGTAAACCCATTATGTGCTGTGATAACTTTGGACGAACCCTTTTACCGCGCTACCGTCATCCGCTCTGTATGAATCTCGCTTCTCCAAATCAGGAACACTGTATGAATTACGTTCGTTCGATGCTCGTCGGTCGTGATGACTCAATGATTCCCGAAGCTGAGCAAATGAATACAGCGACCCACTTCCTCGACGCGTCAAACATTTACGGAGCTACGCAAGAGTCGGCCAATCAAATCCGCGAATGGGTCGGCGGGCGAATCAAACTGGAAACGCCCGAAGGGAAACGCGAGACGATGACCTGCGGCGATGGCACATGCGTCGTTTCAGCTGATATGAGAACGAATCTGGGACCGTTGAACGCTCTTATGAACACAGTACTGATCAGAGAGCACAATCGCGTCGCTGATAAACTGGCTGTTTTGAATCCTGACTGGGATGACTGGACTTTGTATGAAGAGGCGAAGCGGATTATTGTGGCAGAAATTCAAGTTATCACTTACAACGAGTGGCTTCCACTTGTAGTCGGTGCTCGAGAGGTGGCGACTCGCCCGGCTCTTCGTAACACGATTGCGTACGATCCGTCAACTGATCCGTCCGTGTCAAATTCCTTCGCAAACGCCGCCATGAGTTTTGTTGCATCTGTTACGGCGGACCATTTGAAGTACGGTTACTTCCCTTTCTCCTCTTCTGCAATCTTGTGTGATTAAATATAATTTGCTTATACAGCTTGTACAACCAAGACGGCGAGGTCACCGGATCGATGCCCCTACGCAGTGTTCCTGTGGAGATTAGTGTACTAGAGGATCAAGTCAAAATGGCATCCATTGCTCGTGGAATGACTACTCAGCGCTGCCAAGCTACAGACCTTATTTTCTCCGACTCTGTAAGCTGGCTACCATTCATTCAAGTCTCTCCCGTACCACACAAAAGTTAACCAACTTCTTCTCACGATCCTTAGGAGCTCAAGTACAAATACAGCAAGAATAACAAAACCTCTCTGAATGGTCTCGCGCTCGACATACAACGTGGTCGTGACCACGGCCTCCCACCGTACGCATCCTTTCGCAAATACTACGGTCTTCCGCACAGGAAATTCGGTGACCTCCTTCACGAAATCCCCGTTAAAACCATGCGGACTCTCATGGCGGCTTACGACAGTCTAGCCGATGTAGACCTCTTCGTCGGTGGTATGGCTGAAGAGCCAGTCAACGGTGGGGTTGTTGGACCAGTGTTTGCCAAGATCATCGCGAGTCAAATGGAGTCGACACGCAAGGCGGACCGATACTTTTTCGACAATCCCGATCAAGCCAAACCATTCTCCAAAGGTAATTAACCCCTTCAGAAACTTAACTATCTAAGGAAAATATTAAATATTTCCTCTTCCGTATTTTTCAGATCAAGTTCATCAACTCAAAAAGGCGTCATTAGCCCGTTTGCTCTGTGATAACCTCAAAGCAATGGACATGGTCCAGCCCTTCGCCTTCCACGCTCCAAACAAAAAGAAGTAAGCCCCCCCCCCCGCCATTAATCAATCAAAAAAACAAGATATGCCTTACGATGAGCTTTCACCTTTTACAGTAACAAGCTAGTCAGCTGCCATGATGAGACTGAAATCAAGCGAGTTAACTTGAACTCGTTTAAAGCGTGACAATAAGACAAAAACGAGACTTCTCCTCCCCCCCTCCTCAATTCCGTGGAACAACTTAAATTTCTAAACATCCCGCGGAGTCATGCTGTGAAAAAAAGAAACATAAAATGATAATAATTTTTAGGCTAACAATTTTTTCAGTACCTGCTGTTTTATTTCTATTCATAAAATGTTGTTTAACTAGTATTTAATACTTTCTAGACTTTTGTAAGTATTTATTACGTTTTTGAGGGAACCACAAACTTCAGAAACTACCAGCCCCGAAATCATGATTTCAGATGCTAAAAGGAAATCTTTTCATGTACATATCGTAAAATTATTTATTTTTATAGGTCAATGATCCACTGTCCCGATAATTTTGAGATTCGTAAATAAATCATTATTTTCATCTTGTTTAGTTCCTAATTTCTCAGATTTGAAGTAATTTTTGTTTTATTTATATTTTTTTTCACACAAACTTGTTCATCATTTTTTATAAGAAATAAATAATGAGGTGAAATTTTATCCTTCCGTGAGTAACGTCTATAATTGCGAAAAGTACACCCTCTCCCACCAAATTCAGTTTTTTCTAGACATTATCGGAATTTTCACAATTTTAGCGCCCAAATAATTAGCGATTCTTTTCAGTTGTGTCCGTAAAATAGAATAGTTCCTAGTTTAGCCGCTAAGTAGCGCTTTTTGTCAATTTCTCCCTCGCCCGGTCATGGTACGCTACTGATTCCCGGAAAGAAGTGAGAAAAATCGCTAAATGACGGTTAAAATTAAGAATCATACTTAGCTACTTCGCTGCTAAAGTTTCCGCGGATAAAGTACAGAAAAAGCGAGTATTATGGGCTAGCAGTAAGGAATAGTAGATTACATTACAAGATTAGTAAGTGGTGCATTACGTGCGAGTTTTTTGTTTGGCGGACGAGGGCCGAGTGTTCTACGTTATTTTTCGCGCAACCGTCATCGAATATTACCCAGTTTTATTCTTTTGACAAAAAAAAAAACATGTCTTAAGATATTTCTATAATCACGGATGAGGTGATAACGTTTCAACAAAGGATGCACAAGGTTATAGAAAACTGACATGTAAAAAGCTTTTCGCGCTACCTGCTTCGTAAATTGCCCATAACGATAACATGATAGATAACTCCAGTAAGTTGAATTCTTCATAACCTGGCACTTTATAGCTTCAGTTTTTGAAAACTGTACAGTAAAGGTTCAAAACTGACATGAACAGTTTTAAGTGGTATTACCCGCTCATTTTTAATTAGCGGCCTCGGCAAGCTTCGTCCGCCAAACAAAAAACTGTCAGGTAATGCACCACTTACTAATCTTGTAATGTAATTTACTATTACATCCTACTCGATGTGAAAACGCGTGCTTTCATGACTCGCAACTGCCATGAAAATACAATTTTCATGTCTAGGCATGAACATTTTTGCCCAAATTTGTCACCGAGATGCGCTTCGGATAGCTATCGCATTTTTTTTCCTTTTCTTGCAGGGGTTTTTCTCGTTGCCACGCAACGCACCTCTCCTCACTCCTCCACATCGACATATGCCGTTATTCCCACTCACTGAGGGGGGATTACTGCTGTCTTAGGTATTTAGAGTTGTCAGCGGAAATGCAAGTTAAACTTGAGCGAGTCCATATAACGCAGCTATTCGATTTATCTTTGACTTGCCAATTGATTGTCATATATTATAACCCCCTACTATGTTGGGATGGTTGAGAATATCTCAACGGAGAGAATACTTGTTGTCATGCTTTCTGCATCTACTCTTTCTTACTGGGAAACCACGGTACCTTCGTAATTTAGTTTCAAAAAGGACGTTTTGACACGGCAGGTTAGAGGAAACCCAGATGACTTGGTCATGCCAAATCATAGAACGACGTCTCTTCATAATTCTTTTTTAATACAGTCGATAAAAGTTTGGAACTCAATTCCGTTGGAAATCAGAAGACGAAAATGCCCCATTATTTTCAAACATAAGCATCTATTGAGTAGTGAAAATTTGCAAGGGCTAAAGTGGAACTTCAGTCTTACTTGCATTGGGCCGATTGTGAAGCTGTTGGATCAGATAGGTTAATTGCTTTCCTAATAAATTATTAACTGGACAAACGACTCTTCTGTGGTCTGTGTTTGTGTGGTCTCTCTCAAAGTCCCTCCCTTCCTTTCCTATCTTTCTTTCTTTCGCTCTTGCTTTCTTTTTCTCTTTCTGCGTGTCTTTCTTTCTTTCTTTCTATTCTTGCTTTCTCATTATATTTATTCCTTCGCCTTTCTTACAATCTTAACGCTCCTAATTTAGGTTAACTCGACCTCTAATCATATTTTCTTTACGTATTACATATAATGCGCTAATTTCTGAAATTCGTTGACCTGCGATAATTAACATTGTTCTATTTTGTACGTGCGTTTAATTTTATTTAATGTTTCATCTAACTTCGGTTTATATCACTTCTCTTCACTTTTTCATGGATTCGTTTTACTTATTCATCTTTATTTAATTTTATTTTTATTTTATTTTATTTTACTTTTCCCTTTTACTTATTTGCTTCATTTCATCTTCTATTTAATTGTGTTTCCTGTTTGGTTTTTATTGGATGTATGGATTATTTATTTTGCAGATTCTTTTGATATGGGGTAACGATTTTTCATTGGTCTATAATCGAGGAGAGCAATTACACGACATGATTGATTGATTTTGTTAATTCGAAGGCATCCACAGGAGCCATGGCACCCTAAAAATGTTTGTAGTTGAAAGAATAAACCTCTCTCTCACTCCTCCACACCGACCGATGTCGTTCCCATGAAACCGTCATTTTTGTCCTGGAAACGTCAATTTTTTTGTTCAAAACTGTCAATTTCGTCCTGACAACTGTAATTTTTTTCCTTGGAACTGTCAATTTTGTCCTATAAATATCAATTTCATCTTTCAAAACTGTCAGTTTAATCCTAGAAACTGTCAATTTCGGCTTTAAAACGGTAAATTTCCTCCCGAACAAAAGTTTTTTGTAGCGAGAAAAACCCCGCACGAAATTGATTTTTAGGGGGGCGAAACACGCGAAATTGTTGTCAGAGTTATTCTATTGAGACACGAAGAAGCAATTTTTTCTATTCTTATTGATTTCAGTAGCAAAATTGCTTCTAGAAGCTGCGAATTGGTATTTTCTCAATTATAACTGGTAATTGAGTGTTTGTTCTACGCATGATCGGTATAACACCGCTTTTTCTCAATTTTCAAGGATGATGCACTGTTTTTCTCCATTTTAGCTGGTTGCTAAGCGATTTTCTCAAGTTTATTCGTGAATGAGCGCTTTTCCTTAATTTTAGACGCGATGTAGAGATAATATATCTCGCGAATTAGGGACTTTCCTCGGTTTCAGCCGCTATAAAGAGCGATTATTATAATTATTTTTATTATTATTATTTTTATTAAATAGAGCTTTTTTGACATTATAGCTGTGAATTAGTGCTTTTTCTCAATTTTACGCGTGAGTTGAAGGATTTTTCTTAATTTCAGCCACTATAATTTGGTGTTTCTCAGGTTTAGCTGTGAGTTAGCACTTTTTCTCGATTATATCCGCCTTTCAGAACACTTTTTATATTAGCACTTTTTCTTACTTAGCGCTTTTTCTCAATTTTAGCAGCGATGTAGCATTTTTATCCCTCGAATTATCGTTTTTTTTTTCGTGTACAATTCCAGCCGCGTATAAGTGCCTTTTCTCACTTTTATCCGGCCTTCTGAATTGGCCATTTTTCTCAATTTTAGCCCGGAATTAGCGTTTTTCTCAATTTTTCCCTTTTTTTCTGACTTTAGCCATGAATCAAGGATTGATTCTCAATTTTTTTTTATAGTAGTTTCATCGGGAAACGCGAATTACTGCGCTTTACTATAGAACAGCACGTTTGTGCACCTTTGGCCTTTCCAGAGTATCGCTTTCGTGGGCTGAAAGAAATATTTCGTCACACATTTATAGCTGTGACGTTTTATTCTCGATGACGGATGTACTGATATCGTGAGGGGAGGGGGTTTGTGGATAATTTGATCAAAACGTCGCGACGACCGACAATAAAATGAAACAAAAAATAAAACTATTTAAAACATTGAGTCCGCCCTGGACGTGTTAACAGCAAAATATTGTAATAACCAATAGGTGGGAATGTGTTGGCAATGACGGTAACATTTAACAAACACAACTATGCACATCCGTTTTCTACCCTACCATCCTTAATAATATCGAAGAGAACGAGACTCAGGCTAACCAAATGTCCGAAGTACAGTCTCCTCCAGGGTACCTAGAAACCACAAAAAAAAAACGTGCTCTCATTTAATTACGATAACCCAACTGTCGTGTTGTTGGAATTCAAATGAAACAGGAGACCTGCACTCGTGTGCTAAGACAGGCCCGTCTGGCTCGTCTCCGAAATTCACGAGGAACGTTTCGTCCAAGCTTAAGCCTCCCTTCTCAATGTCGACATTGACCTTCATGAGTACTGAACCTTTCCTAAACATTCGAAGATTAAATTACACAACAGCCTATTCAACTCTGGATATAGGGAAGTTTTACAAGATAAAAGGATGCTATAGTTATTAATAATTATAACATTTGAATAGGGAAATAATGTTATAAAATTGGGATTACTACAGTGCCTAAACCACCAGGGTTTACGACAGAGGCGACGGGCACGGGGAATAGAGTGAGGTCGCCAGGTTGCAAGTAATAACTAAGAGAATTATGGCCTGACACACCTTTTTCTGGGCTTAGTGCACCTCTATCATTCCCTCATATACAAAGACGGAATTAAATTCCAAATATAACTAGTGGCGAAACATTGAGGACTTCCTACATCTAAGTAATTACTTTGCCATTTCCGGATAGATTTGCTTGTCCCAAGGAGAAAACAGTGACGTGGTGACGTACAACCTTTTCCCGTCCAAACTGAGCTGCAACATCTGAGGACCTCCTTCCATTTTACTCCACCTGTAACGTAATTTTACCCAAAAAATTTTGTCACACATATGCGGATCCACCCTGTATATGTTTTCTAAATGTTTATAACGAACGTTTAAAAAAATATTTCATTGCTGACTGGAAAAAATTGTGAAAATTCGCGAATTCAGGGGTTAGAAGCGCTACTGCGCTGCTAAAATTGAGTAAAAACTCTCACTGCTAAATTCGAGGAAAATCACCAAGTCGTGGACAAAATTGTGGTGAAATTTTCAGCTTAAATTCGCGCCTTTCTGGAGGCAACTTTGCGGCTAAAATAGAGAAAAACGGCAAATGCATAGCTATAAGTTAAAAAAAAACGGGCATTCGCGGCTAGAAGTGAAAAGAAGCGCTAATGTATAGGTATAAAAGTAAAACAATATTGCTAATGCAGCCTGGCTAAAAATGAGGAAAAAGGCTAATTTTCAGCCTAAATTGAGAAAAAAAGTTAGTTTGATACTAAAAAAAATCAGCCAATTTGCAGATAAAATTGCTGTATAATGGAAATCGCTAACTCACGGGTTAGAAACGCTTTAACGCTGCTAAAATTAAAAAGCGCTAATTCGCGGGTAAATTTAAGGAAAATCACTCATTCGCGGTAGAATTGTGAAAATACGCCAATTCGCGGCTTCTGGAGGAAACTTAAAATTTGGTTTCAATTGAGAAAAAGAGCTATTGCTTCCGAGCTACGGAAGCATTTTTTTGTTTATATTGGTAAAAAACCCCTGATTTGCGGCTGAGGAAAATCTTTTAATTCATAGCGCATGGTGAACAAAAAAATGCGATTTGTGGAAAACCCTTCTATTTTGGGTCTAATATTGAGGAAAATACGTTTAAATAAAATCGCAAAATTTGTTTTTTGGTGATTTGAAGTCCATGAAATTGCCCAGCCAGACGTGCGATGACGAAAGAAATTAAATGGCGACCCTGCAGCATTTGTACATTTTGATGGTATCTAGTGGTGGGCAGCTGCCCCACTAGTCCACTGTGGCTTAGCTTCCGAGTCTAGGGGAGGGCAACTGCCCCCCACCCTCAGACTTCACCCATGCATTCTTTATTACTATATTGATGTGAAAAAATTAATTATACCAAAATGCATCTTTGATTAAACCAAAATTGTTCGTTATTAATCCGTTATTCAGGACGAATAAATCTCAGCATCTAGTTCAATAATATTAATAAAATAAGACACTAACTTTAGGACACTGAAATAGAGCTTGAGATGTATTGATGAGATCATTAACAACAAAAATAATCACAATAAATTGACTAGAGTTGTTTTTACTCGGACTCGTGTTTCACCTCTGACTTCAGTTCTCTTATTCTTTTCAGTTTCCTTCTAATCCTTATCACGCCTAAAAAATTAAAAGTGTATATTGAATTACTGATGGGGGAGGGGACCCATACTGTAAAGGGCACCTACATTTTACTGTGTGATACATGAGCCTTAAATTGTCCTGATTTCGATCCGACTTTTCTTGGCTCAATACTGGTGTTACATCGTCCCCCTCCATGACCAAATCCTCGTCGGTATGTGGATAAAGAGCTAATTCCAGGTTAAATCTCTGTTCGTTCATAAACGTCTGAATGCAATGTGCTAGCGTCTGAAACCACTCAACGACGTTATACGTATCAATGAATATAATTAGTGGGGTGGGCGGGGTGGGGTGAATATACCGATGTATAGATTTGAATCAAGTAAAATCCACACAATGAAATGTTCAATAGGACTAGAAGGCACATATGACTCGTTTCTCCGCTTTGTTGAAGCTTAATGATAGGTACGCTCAAGAAGTACTTAGGAAGAACCAGAAGATATACCAATGACCTAGGAGAACAACAAAATAAAATTACAAAATTCTTTCTCTAACAACTGTGTTCCCATACCATATGACGATGTCTAAGCCAAGCAATGACCACACATTAATTTTCAGAATACCGGACTTCTTAAGTGTACTGAAAGAGTACACAAGCTTACAGGACTCAAGGCATATTGTTTCAAGATTAATGGTCGCTATTAAGGCAATGCCAAATAGAACGCATCTACCGAACAAAGTGAAACAAAGAAGCCGTAATTCAAACGTCCCAAAATATATGGGCCCACTCCCACCGCTGGAACTTACTTGAGAGGGAAGGTACAAATGAAAAAGATAGCAAACAATTCATTGACGATAAAGTCAACACTTTTGACGCCCTTGTCGATGCATACCTCACACACAACATTCAAATAGAAGCCCGTTAATAGGATGTATGAGACCTTCGTCTCGGTGATGCGAGTATCATCCCCGGAGAATAATTCAGGGACTCGACGTTCGAGAAAATCATAGGGCTCGCTGACGAGATCGTAAAACGAGAGCGAGAGGCTTTTGAGGGCAAATGGGAATGAGATTAGGGCGAAGGAGATTTTCCAGTAGGAGGACACTAGGCGGGACGAGTCGAGGTCGTCAAGCCCGATGCGAGTCAGCAAGCTCTGTGAAATAAGAGCTTTATACATTTTGAACCTGATAATTTTTGTCAAAACACCATGAAAAATATATGGCCAGGTACCTCGAAACATCGTTTATAAATGAGAAATAATCCAAGCCAAATGAGCCAGGAGAACAACGCCCACGGAACGACCCCAATTTGATCGACGGACACAACAGTACTATTGACTAAATTGGAAATAAAAGAACTGCCGTGTAAATTACATGTACTCATCGGAGTAAAAAGATACAAAAACAACAACAACGGAAGCCGCCTTTTAAACCGATAAAAGTCACTTCTTGGTTCTTGATAACAACTCTTGTCAGTCTTATCGGACTAATCACAGATCACAGCAAAGCGTCGTCTCACCGCGGAAGCATTCTCCCTGAGTTTGCCGAAAATGAGGTATTTACTTTTAGTTTCGTGTATTTTTCTTTCGTTTTCGTTCCAATGTTGCGGAAAGAAGAGCAAAGAGAAACCAGATTGGGCCAAAAAGGATATAACTGACTTTACTGATGTTGATATGGAACGTCTGCTGGACCAATGGGAGGTAGTAAGACAATTTATTCAAATGAAACTAAAGTGAGAAGTAAATTAAAATTTCGACGTGTGTGCAGGAAGATGAAGAACCACTGGAACCAGACGAGCTGCCCGAACATCTAAGGCCGCAGATTCCAATTGACTTCAATAAGGTAGGTAAAATATGATTTCTCGGTTCATTCCCTCATCTGCAGGTGTCCGAGCCTTCAAATTACGTTTTTCCTAGCGAAAAGTGGATTGTGTTGATGAGTTAACGCAGTAGCCTGAAATTCCTAGCAATGTATCACATTTGAAGCCTGAAGAGGGCTAGTAGCGGTGCCAAATATCACCTACTTAGCTCGACGTCCGGTTTCGCGGAAACAAAAGAGAACGTTCCACCCTTTGGGAAGTATGAACTACCACAGGTGTTTCGGACTGACGGAATGACCCGGAGACACCTGAAATGCATTAGGTGAAGATCTCTTCATCGTATCTGACCATAAAAGTCAATGGTCGTCACAATTTGGGTTCTCAGTTGAATGCTTTCTTAACCTGCTTCCGGTATAGTCCGAGTTTTTGGCGGAAATGAAGAAATCGTTTATAAACTACTGCTTCCATGGCCAAAATTGCCTGCCGTTTCCATATTTCCTGAGAGGAAAAACAATGTGCTGACCTTCGTGGTCGCCCTGAAACTGTCCCCTTGATGCTCAACCACCCGTGTTTTGCATTTCAGGTATTGACGGGGATCCAGAGTTTTGCTCAAATGGTCGAGGGGGGGGGCAAAACTTCGAAATTTTAGACCCAAAAACTGGAAATTTCACCAACTGAAACGAAAGCTTCAGCCACCAAACAGTGAATAAGCTACCGAATTCTACTGATCAGTCAATATACTTCTACGCCTGTCCCCCCCCCTCTCTATTTTTCGCGGCCGTTATTATTCTTGCGCATTGAAGTATGTCAAAATGGACTAAATTCAGAGGATCGCCCACTATCTATCTTTTGTTCGTTGAGTGTGTTTCTCGATGCATGGGCGCAACATGGAAAGTCTGGGCAGCAAGGGAGTAGCCCATGGGAGAGTATAATTATCTGATCCCCAGCTAGAATCAACTTATAGTTCATCAACTCAGCTCGCGTCGCGGCGCTGGTCGTTATCTGTCAGAAAATGACATTTATGCAGGGAAACTGACGTTGTAGTCTTCTATTCCACATCTATGTCCAAAAGTTTTAGTTTTTCCCCCCAGAAAGTGGTACTTTCGTAACTAAACTTTGTATTTTTGATACTGCAGTAGTTTAGCTCGTCAAACTGGACGAATAGGTCCTCGCCGGGAGCTCATATGCCTGTAGACCAGTGGTTCTCAACCAAACAGACCCGAAACCAGGAGAAGCTTCGATTTTGGTCAAACCACGAAGGGACTCACCCGCTTTTGGCCACTTGCACACTTTTCTTAACGTATAAAGGCAGTGGTCACATATAGAAAACTCGTAAGTGTAACGAAGAGCCTCCACGCCCGAGAGCCAAGGTTGACCACCTAGGAGTTGAGAAAATTGACCGGAATGGCAAGGCCAAACGCTCCTTAAAAGTGTTCATAAAAATGAACACTTTTATTTGAGGGCAATGACAGCCCCCTTTGGTGCATTTTGATCGGGACCCAAATACCAGGACCGTGCAGTGCAGAGAGGCCCTTTCACCTGGATGAGCAACATAACAGTACCACCCTCGCTTCTTTCTCCAATCGCAGCCAGACTCCAAAACCACCAAGAAGGCCCCAACACAGTACAATGACCCCATGAGGCCCAACCGAACCCATGGTTCAACCTCAGCGAAGCTGTGATTACAGTAGAACCTCCGACGACAGCAACGTCTTATACACAATGAGCGCAAAGGTCTAACCACAGCAAAGCTCCAACCACAGCAAATGTCAAACCACAGCGAATGTCAAACCACGGCAAAGCTCCAACCACAGCAAGATCAAACCACAGCCAAGCTCAAACCACAGCAAAGGTCCAACCACAGCCAAGGTCCAACCATATCAAAGGTCCAACCACAGCAAAGGTCCAACCACAGCAAAGGTCCAACCACTGCAAAGGTCCAACCACTGCAAAGGTCTACCTACAGCAAAGGTCCAACCACTGTAATGGGCCAACCACAGCAAAGGTCAAACCACAGCCAAGCTCAAACCACAGCAAAGGTCCAACCACAGCAAAGGTCCAACCACTGTAAAGGTCTAACCACAGCTATGCTCCTAACAACATATAAAGCTCCAAACACAAAGAAGACCCAACCACTGCAAATCTCCAACCATAGTTGTGAGCTCCCAGTAAAGCTTTCACTTTTTTCTCCTTTTTCTTGATATATGAAATCCGGGCCCCCTAGGAAAACCTGGCCCGGGGATAAAGGACCCAGTTCCCCCCCCCCTCTTCTCGACAGGCCAGCCGACTGTATTTCTCAATTATTGGGTGTGGAGGGCTGAGGGACTCAGGGGCAGCGTAAAGAAACAAAAAAATGTGACGTTCCTGAAGTTTCCGATACTTGTATGGTTGGTCTCAACCTTAAGGTCATGTGGACAAGTTCACGCCCCCCCCCTGGAAATCGCTTGCACCCCCCTAGGGGGCGCCCCCCCCCCAGGTTGAGAATCACTGCTGTAGACTGACAAGTTACAGCCCCCTCAATAATCGTGTAGGCACCTCTTTTGATCTTTGGAAAGAGCAAAATCTCTTAGAGGATACGCATGATGTCAGAGACAGCAGCGGCTAGAATTTCCCCTCCCGCCCCCCCGACACAGCAAGCCTTCAGTGTTCTGTGTAGGCAGGGGTGGGCAAATTACAGCTTTTTGAGTAATTAATTACAAATTACTTCCAAAAAGAGGATTAATTACACATTACCAATTACTTTTCACTTCCACGAATAATTACAATTATTGTAATTGAATTCCTTATTCAATTACCAATTACCCAAGAGCTTGGTTTTTGGAACACGCAAGCGTCTTGCTCTTGTTCACCGTCATTTTTTTAGTGCATCCAGCCAACAATCGAACGTCAGAACAGATCTTTGAGATAAGAAGCAGGAACAGATAGCCCCAAGCTTGCCAAGGGGCCAAGCGCATCGCATGGGTAGGGTTGCGAAATGTCCTGGGGTATCCCGGATAGTCATAAGTTGCTAATTGGGCTAATTTTGTCCCACATCCCGGCCTGCGAACTGCCCCGGGGTACGCTGGGACACCCCGGATAGTCATAGATTGCTAATTTGGTCCCGCGTCCCGGCTAAGGACGTCCTGGGACGCAATATGTCCCGGATTCTTTATGTATTTCTTTGAAATCGTGCATGCTCTCAGAGAGCTTTGCAATGGCAGCTTTATGTGGTTCGATATTTTTGTGCTTTGAGAATTTTTTGGTTAGAGCTATTTGGATTGGAGTTTCTTGGGGTTCGAGCTTTTAGTGGTGTCAGCTTTCTGTGGCTCGAGCTTTTTGTGGTTGGGGTTTCGATCTTTGAAAATTTTGTACCGTTTTTCTCAAATTTCAAATTGGCAACCCTAAGCTCGAGGGTATCGCTCGTGTCATAATTAATTTGAAACTCTTATTTTTCAGTGAATTTCATGCTGAGTTTTCGAAATAATATTGGCTCTGAAGATGGGATTGTAATTGGTAATTGTTAATTACAAATTACTTCGAAAAGTGCTTTTAATTAGTGCTTTTAATTAATAATAATGGCGTGTTGCTATCAATTACAAATTACCAATTACTAATTGTAATTGAATTACATGTAATTCAATTACTGCCCAGCCCTTAGTGTAGGCCTAAAGCCGCCTAGCGCAGGGGGATGAACACGTTGAAAATGCAGAGCTCCCCCTCCCCTCTCATCACTGAGACTCAGCAAAGTTGAGTTAGCTACAGCCGCGAGCTACAACCCGTGATATTATCTTTTGACGAAGCCAACTCGAGACCACGAAACCCAAATCAGGATTTTACAGAAGCAAAAGTAAAGGAATATTTTTTTTTTATATTATAAGTTTCGTCTAGTCAAAGACCACGAAATTGGGTTTTCATTGAACCAGGCCCTCGAAAATGGGTTTTTAGCGAATGAAACCCACGAAACAGGTTTTATTTAGAACCCGTGAAAATGATTCTTTAATGAGTTCAATCCGCGTTTAAACGAAAAACGTTCGAGGGAAGCATCACAACGAACAGCTCAACACCACTTCTGACACTATCTTTGCTCCTCTAAAGGAGGTTTATCCAATAAAAAGAAAGGCGACCCAAAACATCTCACCTAAGGCCGAAAAACAAATACATCCGACGCAACCACCTCACGTAACGTCCTAAGACAGCCCGACAAAAGACACAATATAACGGACTTTTTCATTGTAAACATACACACCATGGGTGACAGTGGGGGAAAGTGAAAGGGAGGGCTTACGACTAGGGGTATAAATACAGGGGGGTGACACCAGTACCACACAGTTTCAGTTGTACTTACAGACGCTGAAGATGGCGAGCAGCCGAAACCGGTTCGTTTCTAACGCACCTCAACGAGGGAAGACAGACAACGTAGGCTCCTACGGCTACAGTTTCATGCATGCATTATTCTTTAATGAGTTCAATCCGCGTTTTTTTTTGTTTGTTTCTTTTTTTTTTTTTTTTAAATGAGATGACTCCGCAAAATTGGTTTTTCAGCGAAGGAAAATCCGCGAAATTGATTTACAGGTGCGCTGATTCGCGAGAAAAATCACCCAAAATTATTTGATTTTTATATGTAGAGCAAGAGCCGCGAAATTGGTTTGTTGTGAGCAAGGCCGGAAAAAATTATTTTATGGTGACAGCCAGGCCTGCGAAACTTTGTTTTTCGAAAACGAAATTCGCAAAATTGGTTTTTTATAGTACTATAGACCACGAAATTGGTTTTGAAGTTTGCAAAACACACACACGGTAAAGATTTATCATCGAGTAAAATCGCAAAACCGGGATTTTGGCGTGATTTTGCGAAATTGAGGATTTAATGGAGCCTAGCCCTCGAAAATCCGCGAAATTGTTTTTTTTTTTAGGAAGCGCACGGCCCCTGAAAGATGGGTTTTTGGTGAAAAAAATTGCAAAAATGAATTTTTAGTAAGCCATGCCCAAGAAAATTGGTTTTTGGCGGAAAAAGTATGCGAAATTAGGTTTTCAGAGGGCTAATTCGTTTATTAGTGAGCAGGACCTTCGATTTTTTTTTTTTTTTTTTTTTTGTGGGCATGACTCGTAAAATTGGTTTTGAGCCAGAACCCGCAAATTTGGGTTTTATTGAGCCAGACCCGCGAAAATGCGATTTCATTTTATTTACTTTTTAATTATTACTTTAACAGCAGCATACAAGAAAGAGTTCATCAAGATCAAACATTTCATCAAACCTTTTGACGAAAAAAATCCGCAGAATTGGTTTTTAGAGGAACAGCTCTGCGAAAAATCCGCGAAATTGGGTTCTCAGGGAGCAAGACTCTTAAAAATTGTTTTTTGGTTAGCAACCCCTTGAAATTGAGTTTTCAGCGATCCAAAACCCTCAAAATTGTGTTTTTGAGTGATTCAAGACCAGCAAAGATGGTTATTTGGCGAGAAAAACTCGCGGAAATTGCCATTTTTGTGAACCAGCATCCCAAAAATTGTTTTTGCAGGTGTGCAAAATTTTCTTTTATATGAGTGAAACCTGCATACATGTTTTTTAAGCCAATGTAACCCACGAAATTTTTTTTTGTACTGAGCCAGACCAGCAGCGTAAATGTTTTTTTAGTGTCAAAAATCCGCCAAAGTGGGTTTCTGAGGGACAGAAATTCCAAAAATTGTGTTTTCAAATGAGCCAGACCTGCGAAAATTAATTTTTTAGTGATGCAGACACGCAAAAATGGTTTTTGAATTGAACAACCACGTGAAATTAGTTATTTGTCTACCAAGCTGGCCGATCTCAGGCAAGCAAGACCCCAAATCTTGCAATTTCGCGGGGAAAAAAGAACACCCGAAACTTGCAATTTTGCGGATATTTAGCCCGGAGACGATTAATTCCGCATCTACTTGGGCCTTGAAATTTGTTCTTTGGCTGACTATTCGGCGTAGTCATTCAATGGCCCTTATAATGAAATCACGTCCAAAATAAAACATTGTTTCTTTTTCAATTTCGCAGTTCTCCCCCACCACAGGAAAATAACAACTTTGCAGTTGTTCATCCCCGCAAACAAGCAATTCCGTGACCATTTAGCCTGAAACTTGCGTTTTATGGTTACTATTTCATCCTCGAAAGCATTTTCGAGGGCATTTATCCTTGAAAATTTGGAATTTTGTGACTATATTCCGTCCTGAAATTTGGAATTTCGCTGACATTGGGTTCAGACGGTAATTGTCACTTAGAGCCGAACAAGTCGGAGGCATAATTTCGATTAAATCCGACAAACAAGACATTTAGAGGGGGGAAGGAATTGTTTACGAAGGTGAGAATAAATTAACGAATTTTTAAAGCAAATCCTCGTAAGTTTCACCCTCAAAAAGGCAGTTGAGACTGTCAGTTTATGAGTGACCCTCGCCGTTTCTTGGCCGAAATCAGACAGATTCAGGCGAAAAATTGTATTTGGTTTTTGGGTAAGTCTGTTTCACGGGCAAAATTGCCGGGATTTTGTTGTCTTTACTTCCATTTTCCCGTAGGGAAAGGAATTATGGTGTTTCTAAGGATGAAATGTTCAGTTTCAATGCCAAGGATGCCATTTTAAAGGGTGACTCGATGAATTTCAAGTGTAGCTATTTTAAGGATTGTCATAATCAAAGACGACTTGGAGAAGGGCAGGCAACTGGGCAGAAGCCTACCCTTATTGCCTGGCTAAGCCCTTGGTAAAATTGTCAGTTTTTGTTTTAAAAAAAATTCACTGAATAGTAGATCACACCGACAATTCCTCGGCAGAGGTGCCAATTTTTGAAGGGTTGTGACCGTTTTTGTGCTCATTTAAGTGTCTGGGGGTAAATTGACGATTTCCTTGCCCAGTGCTGACGGTCTCAAAAACCCCACAGCTTTGCTCAATTTAAATGTAAATTGTAATGAGAAACCTTAACTTGAATTATTCGGACCGGGGTGAGGCGCGCGCTTAGTGTGCCACTCCTTTGGATCCTCGCCTGTTTAGATATCTTTGCGGTAGAATAAGCAGACATGTTCTAGGTCGCACGGTAGGCTAAACCACGAGTCAATTGGCCCATAGTTTGACCCGTAGGAGGAAGATGGCAGCAGGTATCGACGGAATAACGAAGCTTTAGTGGAGCTATGGGACGATAATTGCAAGTTTCGCAGTTAAATTGTGGCAACAAGTAGTTTATTTGGGTCGAATAGCTATTATACGTGAAGTTTCTCGTATCGATGTGCATGAATTTTCTTCCTCTCTTTTTCCAAAATGCCACTTTGCTCCAACATGCATTCTGTATTTAGTTTGAGTTAGGCATTTATGGCTAAAATTTTCTTGCAGGTTGACCCTAGTAACCCGGAATCTATTCTGAAAATGTCCAAAAAGGGTAAAACCCTTATGTCCTTCGTAGTGATTAGTGACAATCCGACGCGTGATGAGACTGAGAAAATCACCAAACTATGGCAGACGAGCCTTTGGAACAATCACATCCAGGCTGAAAGGTAATGACTTTCTCCCTCCCCTGATAAAACGAAAGCTAACGGTAATGGCTACTTTCAGATACGTCCTAGAGGACAATCGGGCGTTGTTCGTCTATAAAGATGGCGCTCAGGCGTGGGACGCGAAAGACTTCTTGGTTGAACAGGACAGGTGTAAAGAGGTGGTCATCGAGAATAAGAGCTATTTTGGGAAGCACTTTGAGAAGGAAGGCAAAGATGAGCTTTGAATGAAAAGGTAAGAAAAATTATTCTTCGGTAAGGAGTGAGGGCCGATCTTTCTCTGACAATTCCAAACAAATTCTATCGCCCTTACCGATTCACCCCTCCCCCCTTCTGAAAAGGCATAGTTTTGCTTTTAAACATATTTTTTGGCTTTGTAAAATTGTTTGGATGTCAGTTCGACTATAAAATGACCCAATTTCCACGTCATCAGTAGTAAACCAGCCAATAAAACTAAACAGAATGAGATGACATCGAGTAGACACAGTTGGTGCCAGCTAAGATTTTTAGCCGGAGAGCTCAATTGTGGGGCACCATTGTGTCGTATGACATACTCAGTCCAGTAGACGGCAGTCTGTAGGGGTGACAATGGTCGATCATTGTAAGATCTGGAGAGTTGAAGGGCGTTGATTTTATATCTGTGGGTAATAGGGGGGGGGGGGTTATGAAGGCTGTTGTGCTAAAAAGGAAAGATACTTCATGGGATAACTTACTGCGAATTATTAATTATCTCAGTCATGGTTCGATAGAGGGACTCTGTGCTGATATCACGAAATGGCAATGATATTCCAGAGCCTGAGGACACCACAGCGGCCATATTGACGAGCATGTCGCCATAAAGCGGAATTCCTAGGATGGGTACGCCGCTGTGAACCGCTTCTGATGTGCCTAATAGTCCTCCGTGGTAAATGAACAATTTGACGTTCGGGTGTGCTGTGAAAATGAGCGTATAATATATTCGGGTGACCTCATTCTGTTTAATACTTTTTTGTGTGAATGTGTCAATATTTATGGTGATATAGGAGAATAAGTTAATATAAAATATTGATTTGTACTCTTTTGCGAAGTCAGTGCTTATGGAATATATCTCCCCCCCCCCCTACCTAATCATTATATCATTTCCTCACCGGAGACTTACCGAGAATATCTCGTTGGGGTAGCCAATTTTTAAACAAAATGTTCTTCGAAAGGTTCATAGCCCGACGGTGAGGATGTTCCGACTTCCATATCACTCTCTGCGGCATCCGTGCGAAAGCCTCATGAAAGGCGAGAAACACGTGATTTGGAAGAGACTCGGCCTTGAACATCGAACCCATGCTGAACAGGATGACTCCTTGCGATGCTTCAGATATGAAGTCATTCAGATCCTGAATATGATCGAGGAAAGAGCTTAATTAGTTGTGAGCAAGTCACAATATCTAACAGGAACTGTTTCATCAATCAATTTCGCATAATGTGTCCCTCTCTTTATTTGTGCCACAAGCAGATTTACCAGATAAGAAAACGCGACAATAGTGGCCTTCAGGGAATACTTTCAATTCTTTCGTTATTCGAATCGCTAAAATTCTGTATGTGGATTAGATAATGGACGGGACTTTAGTGGCTAAGAGAGACCGACATAATACATAATATGTCATATTATTTTTGTCAAATCAGGCTTTTTGAGTTATTTTCTTCTTGTTAGCGTTTAACAAGTAGACGCTTTATTCGGGACTTTATGTACGTCCCCCCCCCCCTTCAGAATATCACGACTGCTGTTTGTGAGTAGACTGTAAAGCGTGATTCACGCGGTGCAAGTTTTATAAATCCAAGCAGTCACTATTTTGATGGATAAAATGTGTTTCCTCGCCACTCAAGGAAAGGTGCATCGTGATTAGGCCTTAAGCCACGTACAAACCTTGTCCAATTTCTTCGGAGGTTGAATATGCAAGCCACCCACTTGTATCACATTCGGGCTCAACGGTACGGGCTGATGAAGGCTGAAATGAGTATTGACGAGAATGAGACTCGTATTAAGGGCGATGTCCTCTAGTTTTGGTATGTTGGGAAAGTATTTCCGAGCGACGGCGTTCGATTTAGCATTCATAATTCGCGAGTAGTAAGCGTTTGACGTCGTTGAGTAGATAAAATTGACGAGTCTCGACAGGAAAGGCATGCGAGAGTCGTAGGAGGTGAAAACAACGGGAACAAACGCGGGATTGTCTGGTGTGGCGAAGCGGTGATACGCCCATGGCATGAGTGGGCAGGCGCTCATCGCGATAAAGGGAGCGGGGAATCTATGGACGAACGAAAGGAACAGATCCGTGTTGAAAATTTCTGTGATGATCAAATCAAACGTGGAATCGGATTTAAGGAAATTTTGCACGACGCTCGAATTTAGCAACTGTTCGTAAACATCCAAATCATCGCTCAAAATTTTCAAATTTTCTTGAAGACCCAAAGGAGCGTGAAGAAGATTCGCGAGAGAGACATTAGAATGCATTGAAGGGATAATCCCTTTTAAACTCACGTCCGTGTAGTTTAGACTAGATACACTCCTTGGAAAATGACTCAAAACCGTCATGTTATGACCACGATCGTGAAGTTCTACCAACAAGGGCTCAAACATTGTAAAATGACTTTTGGCGGTGAATGGAAATATTCCGAGAATGTTTGACGCGTGAGATTCGTGAAACATGAGTGGGAAACAAACTAAAAACACTAGGAACATTCCGTTTTAAAGGACGGGGACTGAGTGTAATGCAAGGCGGAAGCGTGTCAAGAAAGAGCACGCCGCGTTAATTGTCGACGTTAATTCCTCTGCTCGCGTCGATCCACTGAGGATAATGAAAAAAACGGCTGGTCAGATAAGATTAACACCAATAACTACGCACACCGTGGAGATTGTTTTTGTTTTGACCTACATTTTACAATTTTAAATTCGCTGTTGACATACATATCTGTGAAAAGAGGTATTTTGCTTATTAGACAGTATGAAACATGCCTTTGCTAGAGTCCTATAGAAGGTGACATTTTCCAGAGTTTTGCAATTTAGCAGCGGTAATTCAAATTAATTTTCAAAAAATACTGTCAGTCATCGATAAGGCTGCTCTAGAGCTTCTGCGAAAATTTCGCCTGCCGAAATGCAGATTTTTGGAGGCAATCTAAATTTTTGACAAGAAACTAACAAAGGAGCTTGGAAACTGACAATATTGACCCCCCGTCACGGCAGGACTGACCAATCGAGCAGAAAACTAAAAATTCAAACCCCAGAACCTGATTGATTTGGCTATTAAACGTGAGTTTCTAGAAAAAGCTAATTTGGCCCGATAGATGACTGTCAAAAGGGGGGTTTTGGCCGTGAAACTTACAAAGGTTTTTTTTTTCCTTTCTTAATGAACAACCTTGATGTGTTCTTTCAGTGGATACGGCCAACGACGGTCAAAAAACAAGTTTCATTAGTAAATAAATCAGTGGAATGACTAGTCAAAGGGCTTGAAATAGTCACAAAATGGAAAAAAATTAGGGCTAAGATGGCATGGTATAAAATTGTGGTAATGATATAAAATAGAAACTGCATGTTTGCGACGTGTAAACAGCCGTGAAATCACTAATTTTACAATAGTTTTGCTGAAAAGTCATTCATTAAACAAACTGTATGACTAAAAACGCTGAATTACGCTACATTGGATCCAATTCGCCGCGAAATTACTACATTCAGAGATAAAAGCACGTTTCTGGTATTTACTTTCACAAAATGGACCCCAGTCTAGGCGGTCACGAGTGTTCACAAAACGAAAAATTGCACCGAGGGTGCGGTCCAGTCTCCGTTTCGACCTCAGACCTTCAGCTACTAGAGCTACTCGGTCCTGGTCTCATCCGCCCATTGAGGCTCAATTGGCCGGGCTGATGAGACCAGAACCGTGTAGCTCTAGTAGCTGAAGGTCTGAGGTCGAAACGGAGACTGGACCTCGGTGCAATTTTTCGTGATTGTTTGGTGAGTCTTGCCCCCAACATCTTCATCGTTCAATTTTTATTGTTCACAAAGGTTGATGAATAGCTGCGAATTTACATAATTGCGAGCTAAATATCTGTAAAATTGTAAGTTCCGGGTCTGAATATTCTAAATCATACGAGTTTATGGTCTTGATTTCCCTAAATTGCAAGTTTCGCGCCCTGTTTTTCAGTGGCCGTGGGACTCGGGGGGGCCTCACCGACAACGACAGCGCCCAAAGTCAGCCACGAATTAACATCACGCACATTGACATTTCTTTGGACAGTTTCTGGTCTTTATTTCCACTTGATTGCAAGTCAGTCAATGGTCTCTATGTCTGTGGAATTACCAGTTTCTGGCTTTTATTCTCGAGAAATATCAAGTTTCTGGGCCCTTTTTTCAGTTGGTGCGGACCCTCTAGGCCAGGGCCAGCCAACATTTTTTGGTCGTGAGCCACAACCTGGTTGTAAGAACTGTGACGGTCCACCCATCGTTACCCCCCCCCCTCCCACAAACCCAATCGAGCTCAACACTTTGATCTTAGCAACAGGCCGAGACGCTCTGAACGAACTTGGGGCCCGTTCAATAATTTCAACAATATTTAATCACAGTATAATAGCGTTTTCCATTTGCACAAAAATGTGCCCTGGGGCAGCTCATTGCAGTGCCTGCCTTAGAAATTTGGCACCCCTGACGAATCTTTCACCAACGCCCCCGTCATGTTGCCTTCAGGAGCTGCGAATTAGCGATTTTTTTTTTGTTTTTGTTTTTACCCACGCTTCATCACTTACCAATTTCATCGGTGAATTAGAGATTTGTCTTCATTTTAGCCGCGAATTAGTGATTTTTCTTCCAATGAATTTGTGTTTTTCCTGATTTGAGCCGCTAATGAGTGATTTTACCCGTGAATTAGCGCTGCGAATTTGTCTTCGGAAACTGCGACTAACCATTTACTCAATTTATTTCTGTTAAATAGCAAACCAATGTTCTCAATTTAACACCATAAATAGCATTTTTCTTGACTTCAGCCGTGAATAAGCGTTTCACCTAATTTTAGCCTCCAAGCGAGCCATCAATGAGAGTTTTGTTTCACAGTTTTCGCTGCGAACTAACGCTTTTTCTGACTTTTATCCGCGAATTAGCGCATTATTCTCATTTTGGCGTGGATTAGCGATTTTGTCCACTTTCAGCCACGAAATTACCTTCAGAAGCCGTATTGCGCGTTTTTACCATTTTAACCGCGAATTAGCGTTTTTTCCCACACGTCAGCGCTTCTTCTCAATTTTATCAATGAATTACCGATTTCTCCCAATTTTAGCCGCGAATTAGCGATTTTTTTTTGTCATTTTAGCGTTTATTCACCGTTTTAGCTGTGAATCAGCAAGTTATCCCAATTTTGCAGTGAATTCGTGTTTTTCCTGATTTCTCAATTTTCTGTAAATTAGCAAATTTTCTCAAATTAACCACCCGATTAGCAAATTTTCTTGATTTCAGCCGCAAATTAGCGTTTTTCCTCATTTTAGCCGCTAAAAACGATTTTCCTTTTATCCTTGAAATAGGTATCACTTTTTCTTAAATTTCCCCGTGAACGTTTAGCCATAAATTAGCGTTTTTTCAGATTGAGCCACGAACTTGCGTTCTTCATGTGTTCTTAATTGTAAACGCAAATTACTGTTTTTTACTCTTTACCCACGATTTAAGAGCTTTTTCTCAATTTTAACCGTCAAGTGACGTTTTACCTCGCGAATTAGCTAAGTATTTTTCTTAATTTTGTCCGTGATTTAGCACTTTTTCTCACTTCTGTCCGTGAATCAGAGATTTTTCCTCAATAATTTCAGCCGTGAACCAACCATTCATCTCAATGTCAGCCCCAAATTTGCGTTATTTTCAATTTCGATCGAGATTAAGTGGGCACGAATATTAGCACTTTTCAAATTTTTAACCGCTCACTTGCCCCAAGAACAGCGTATAAGTGCGCCTTCTCAATTTTAGCCGCCCACGAGGAGGAGGCACGAATTGTAGCGTTTTACATTTGCCAAAAAAATGTGAGGGACGCCAAAATGAAACATAAAACAAAATTATTATTTACCACTGCAGGCCACGGGCGGGCCATTGTGAAAGGCTCAGCGGGCCACTAAGGGTTGGCCACCCCTGCTCTAGGCAGTCCGGCTCCAAATGCCCCATAGCCTGGTGAATAGCCATGTAATTACAACCTTTGTGGTAACCACCGAGAGTTAATGTTTGAGTTACGTTAACTCGGAATTTACGAAAAAAATGCATCAAAATTTATGTAAACAATGTGAGAGTTTGGTAACTCCAACCTAACTCCCCGTGGTGAAATTCCCCACTAGAGAAGAATATTTTGTGAGTTTGCAAGTTTGAATCCTTATTTGAGCGAAATTACAAGTTTCCTGGCTTAAAATCTTAATAAAAAAAGGGTTGAATCCCTAAAAATGCAAACTTCACAATTTTTTTTCTCTTTCACACTTTCAAAAACAAAAATTTCCGTTCAATTTCTTGCCGTAAACGCGGGCATATTCTCAATTTCATCCGTGAATTAGCCAGTTTTCTCCATTTTAGCCTCGAGTTAGCAATTTTTATCTATTTTAGCCTATCTCTAGGTCTATTTTTATCTATTTGTAGTGGTTTCCTCTCGCCGATGTAAAAGCTAAAGCGAAGTGTGGGGAAATCCACACTTCATTCGCGGAATGAGCCTCTTTTTTTTACAATAATATTTTTCTCCATTTTAGCCGCGTGTTACATGATATTTTTCTTTATTTTAGCCGCGAATTAACTTTTTTTCAGAATTTCAGGGAAATACTAATTTTTCTCTATATCCGCGAAGCAGTAGTGTTTTACCCTGTGTCTTAGCAATTTGTTTCGATTTAGTGATTTAGCTGTTTTTTTTTTGTTTTTTTTTTCACTTCCATAGCTCGAATTTTCCTCAATTTCAGCCGTATATTAACCTTTTTTCTCAATTTTAGTCCCGAATTAGCGTTTTTCTCAATTCAGGTTTGCAATTTTGCATCGAGAAATCCCGAGTTAACTTTAAATTGTTAGTAGAATCGCGAATCAGTTGGGAAACCAAATGCTGAAGATGGCGAGCAGCCGAAACCGGTCCGTTTTTGACGAACCTCGACGACGAGGGAAGACTGACGATGTAGGCTCCTACGGCTACAGATGCATGTTTTACCCGAGTCAAGTCCTTTTTGCACTGTTTCATCAACGAATATTAACACTTTTTCCAACTTTAAGCCGGCTATTCGCCGCGAGAATAGCAGGGTGGGGGCCCGGGGTTGTGAAATATACCGGATTTCACTCGCTAAAACCTCATAATTTCGCGGAGTTGCCGCAATAAAAACCACAATTACGAGGTTTTAGCACACAAATCGAAGTATTTTCGCGATTCTGGCTCAATAAAACGCAAAATGTCGTGGGATTTACTCACCAATGAACCAATTTTGCGCGCCTTGGCTCACTTAAACGGTAATTTCGTGGGAGTTTCTCGCTGAAGAACTGAAACCCCATTTTCCGTGAGTTTTGGGCTTGCTGAAAACCCAATTTTGTGGGTTTTAGGTTTGCTGAAAACCCAATATCGTGGGTTTGGCTCATTGAAATGATTCATTTCATAAACGGAAAATTCAATTTTTTGAAAAAAAAAAAAAAAAAAAAAAACTTAAAAGCCCCTGAAAATCTCAATTTTTTGCATCATGTGATCTTTTCAGAAAAGCTGGCCTTTCCAAAGATCATGAGCTGGTCCACGCGCGTTTTGAAGACTTGATAGTTGCTACAAGTTGCCAACAATGAACCATTCGTCTTTACGGCAGAAAAGTCCAGTTTGGGGGACTAAATTTCAGCTGTTTCCATCACGGGAGACGAAAATTCCAAGTTTACTTCCCAAAATATCACCTTCTGAAAAGAAAATTGTCAGTTATTGTACGGTAAATCGGGAATAGAATGCAACACCGACAGTTTTCCAGCAGAGATATCAGGTTTTGACGGTAAAACGTACATTTATCTGTGCTGATTCAGTTTCTGGGGTTGAGTTGACGATTTCTCGCGCCGAGTTCCGAGTTGATGAACTACCGAATTTTTACCGAATGAAACCGTGAATTTTTGCAATGAATGAGTGATTTTTCGAGCGTTTTTAGCCGCGGAGTTGCCCCCGGAAACTTTGTATTTATGATTTCTAATTTTAGTTATGGTTGAGCGCTATTTCTTCATTTTATGCGCGAAATGTTCAATTCTTCATTCTCTCAATTTTATCCGCCATGTCGTAATGCTTAACTTTAGCCCCTTATCAGCGCTTTTTTCTCAATTATTTTAGCCGAGAAAGAACCTCAGCTGCCTCGTAAAGGTGGGTTTGTGAATACGGCCCTAGTCCTTGAATCATCCAAATCCGAGAAATAGAGTTCCCTATAAGTGTCAAAGAGTAGATAGGAGATATTCTGGGCTTTCCTCCCCGTTTTTACGAGAGAAAAAAAAGTCAAATCCGCGATTTTTGGACTTCGAAGAGGCAAAACCGCGAAATGGCTTTTTTAAGAGACCAAAATTTGTGAAATGGATTTTTTGAATGAGTAGACCCCGCACGAAATTGACTTTCTGCGTGAGCAATACCAGTGATATTTGGTTCTGTGAGTGCCCATAATCCGAAAACGAACGACGTCGACGAGTGGGAGGCGCAGCAATTGCTAGGGTCATTAAAAACAACGAAAACAATAGGAACAAAAAAAAAGTGCTTTTACTTTTTTAAATTTATTATTTTTACTATCTTCAGATTTTTCTTTCAGTGATGTCAAGTTGATGAGTTGTCGGAGCCGCCAGTTCACATCAGTCCTGCAAACACCAGCACCTGAAAATTTAGCTTGGCAAAAAGGTTTCACTACATCCGCGGGACAGCCGTTTTGTTTTTCTCTTGATCTGGTTAATGCAAATCTTGAAAACCCACGGTTTTCGAAGAATCCTCCTCGGAGTATTTCATAACCACAAATTGAGGACTGTGAGATTTTTAATAGCAACAAAACGGACGGCTCAAAAACGAGATTGCAAAAGTGAGATTGGAGAACGCGAAATCGGTTGACGTTTGTCGATCCCCCCCCCTCCTCTTTTGACTTATTTTGTCTGCTGACTTTTGTAGAACAATAATTTTTAGCTCCCTCCCTGCACCCACTGTAAAGTTATTTTACCATTTTTCCTTTTGCAAGCAATAATAGCCTCGTTGAAACCCTGACACAGCGAGAGGTCTGGATGACTTTGAGCGCAGGCCAAAAACTGTTTGATTTCATAGGCGCAGGGGCCCGATGGTTCATTGGGGTACGCTTCTGGCGGGGGGGCTTGCTGTTGACCTCCTCGACCCCCACCCACAAGAGTCTCCCCGATCGCGGTTCCCTGTAATGTGAGCGGGAGCCATGTCTTACTAATAAATTATTTCTATATTCCCTCGTTTCCCCTGCGTGTCCTCACGACAGCAGATCCAACAGTGACACCCGCAGCAGTGGCGGCGAATTGACCGAATAAACCTGGTGATCGTGGTCGCTCTCGAACGATTATGGTTTCTTTTGTTACAGTGCGTGACTGCGCGGGAACTTGTCTGTTTACAAAATGATAGGTATGTAAAAAATTCTTCAAGCTGTTAAGCTGTTGGTGGGATCAGGATGATTCTTACGAGTAGTTCCGTCTAGTTCCTCCGCTGCTGCGAGAGCTTGATCTGCCACCTGATCTCTTAGACATGTTCTTTCACCTCAAAAACTAAGAACAAAGAGTCAATTTTCGAAATAATTTTCATATTTCTGCTTCATTTTATGGAAAATGTTAATTCTGTTCATCATCATGTGGTGATTTCACGTCGCTCGATGCATGTTCAATCACACTAGATCTATACGGCGTGAAAAAAGCCCAATTTTCGCCAAGGCACGCCTGTGTCGTGGAAAACTGACCCTCCAGTCCGACGTCCCCTAATTTATTCAAGTGAAATGCAGAGAGTAACTAACACATGACACAAGGTGACCAAACTTTCTATAGGTGCCGCAGATCTTCGGCCATTACTGTCCTTCACCTACGTCACGAGCAGTCCCATCCGCCTTTGCGCTGGACCCAGTACATTATTAATTGTTATTGGTTTGTGATTTTTGAGAAATCATAAACTTCAATTTCAAAATTAACTTGCTCTGCTGCTCTAGGGTGAGCATTCGGGAGCTGGTGACGTCAGTCTCCACCCCTCCCGTCCGATGGGCGGGGGGAAATCTGCGGCACCTATAGTAAAGTTTAGTCACCTTGGGGATGACATGTACCTATACGTGGATAGCTTCTACCAAAGGCTTTCAACTGTAGCACAATCCATTACGAAATCTGAAACTTGGGCCGCAAAATCCATATTTTTCCTGAAAATCGACCAAAAATAGTATTTTTGTCCCTTTCCCCAAATAAGGGTTATTATTATGGTTTTTGGAAGCCTGCTATAACTAGTAACTATGGAAAAATAGTGGAATCAAAAACAATTTGATTCGCTCCCATTAAAGGCAGTGTATTGTCACTGTGGCGCGTAATTACCTGCGTTTGTGGCATGTATATGAGGCTGATCTACTTTTCTTGTTTAACGGGTTTTATTTAAGGTTTATTTAAGGTATGTTTATAAAAGTAATGATCCCATAAACGACAGTCAATGTTCGCTATCTATTTGTGCAAACCCAACAATGGCGATATTTTCCAACATTTTGTTGAACAACTCATGAACGAAAATTGAGCCAAAAACCAGAAAGCCAAACAGCCAACTTTAAATTTGGCCTTTTAAGTTCGCGATTTTATCTTAACGCGCACATAATTCGCGAAATTGTTTTTGTAAGAGCCAGAGCCACGAAATGATTTTCCTGAAAGAGCATTCACTTGAAATGATTGCCCAGGAAGGGAAATCCTACTAATTGAAATTTCAACTGGCCAAATCCTCACATTTTAGGCTTAGGAGATGCCAAACACCGATGTTTGCAAACTCCGAAAAACAATTTTGCTGACATTTCTCTCTTAGAAATCAATTTCGCTGGTTAAGGTGACTTAAAAGTGTAATTTTGGTGATTTTAGTCGCTGAAACCCAATTACTTCCATGTTGCATGGTATTCGTGAAAAAAATCGAGTCTGAGCTGACTTAACATTCATGATGTACAACCTCAGAAAAGTTGAAAAAGGTGGTTTCCGGCATGCCGTCGGTCTGTCGTTTTTTTTTTTTTACGATAATTTGCATGAAAATGAAATCGTGGCTATTTCTTGGTACGAGAAGCAAAAATATGGCCTTTGTGAGAAAAAAATTATTTATCGGGCATGTTCTCCCCGTACCGCGAAATGTCGTTTTTAGATATAACTTCAAAACAAGTCGTTCCAGAATTTTTAAAATATATTTTTCGGATACCTCGTGTAACGCCCCAAAAAGGGCGTTATGTTAAGCGATAGAGAAAAGGAGCTCGGTCCGGGAAATTGTTCACCGCTCGGTGAATGAACCCGGCGAGCTCAGGGACGAGCGGGAGAGAATGATCCGATAGCGTCAACAAATCCTTGAGGAAATTGCTTGTTATCCACAACACTTAGGGTTTTACAAACATGTCCTCGGGGTTTCAGTATAAAAACCCAGAGGGGACGGAGTCGAGTGAACTGCTAGAGTCGGGGGACAGCTTAGAGTCAGGGACGCACATCCGTGCAGGGGGGGCCGAAGCCTCGCGACCAGCCCTCGCGCCAGCTCGTGTACACGCTACCGCAGGCCGTCGGGCCTGAGGAAAGGTGAGTCAGACTGTAAATAATAAATGTACATCACGGGGTAAAGGTACCTCTTTGTTACTCTTTGTCGACTCCCTGAACCCAGACCCATACGGCGGTACACTCGATAAATTTCCTTGCGAATCGATTACAATATTGCCGACAAAATGCAACTTTGCCTGTAGTCAAAATCGTCGTTTTTAGCACAAAATAACGGTCGAAATTGCAAAAAAAGGGGGGCACGAGAGCCCCTTTGTAACTTAATTGCAAATATTTGTACCCGACAAAAACTGAGATTAAGCGAAAATTGTGGGAGGAGTAGGATTTGGCGTGACTACGTCAAAAATTATTTGCCACAGAATTACCTAGTAATACAAATCTAGTTATTTCTTGGCATGAAAAACGCGAATATGACCTTTGATTTGAAGGAAAATCATTTCCCAGGCATATTCTCCTCGTAGCGGAATAATATTGTCGGTATTGACTTCGGAACAATTGGTTCAGGAATTTTGTAACTATTTTGTTCGGATTTCTCGTACAATTTCCACGCGAATTGACTACAATGTTGCCGAAAACATACCCTTTTTTTTGTCATCTTGTATTTATAGATCAGAAGTGTTCTAGACAAAAAAATGCTAACTCTGAAAATGCTTCCTCTTCAGAGGTAAATTTTTGGCGTGCAAAGTAGTTTTCCACGATGAATATGGAACGGGCTATAGCCTATCGAAATTGTTGTTTTAAAATGGTCGAAGGTCCTGAAATCGCATTTTTTCGACCCAAGTATACTCATTTTCATACTTTATTTTGTAACTTTTTTTGTATGAAAGAACGAAGACGAATGATTGAAGGAGGATTGAAAATTGAGTGACGATTGATGGTTGTAGACGTTGATGGATAAGGGTCGGTAATTGATGATTAGTCGATGTGGGCTGAGGGTTGATTATTGATTACGTGCGTCGTAGAATTTTGTATTTAGTGTTATGGAAATTTTTGGTGTTTGAGGAATGAAGACTGCTTGATTGATGATTCAGGGATTGTGCGGAGGAGCACACGATACTTCCATGTTACGGTTTTTGGCGTTCATCAATAATTAATACAAAAAAAATAAATAAATAAATAAACAAGAAAACTTCCATAGCCGTATCAATTTTTTCAGTGCTCCGACCCCACCGATTTCATGCTGGTTAAGGGGTAACATGGTCGCGCGAGTTTTATTTCGCATTTTTCGACTAGCGCGCCCATGTTACCCTTGATGAACGCCAAAAACAGGAACATGGAAGTATCGTGTGGTCCTCCATATAATCACTGTATCATCAATCACGCGCAGACACACAGACACACACTTACAGACACACACCCAGACACGGAACCAAAGTTGTTCAGAAAGCTCTGAAAAGCAAAAGTCAAGTGGAATTTTTGAAATCAGAGACTAAAATTGTTTTCACCTCGCGAGAAACGATCACATAGCTTCTCATACCTTCGGTATTCGAGGAAGCAAAACAATTCAGTCGATTTCGCTCACTAAAAAAGCAATGGTGGGGGGGGGGGCTCACGAATTGCAATTTCGCCTTCTAGGAAATCAATTTTTCGTGTTACCAGTGAAAAAAGTGGTATTTCCCTCACTGCCCTGTAAACTCCATGCGAAAGTATAACTTTGCCTCTCAAGAGAGAAAAAATATCTTTTCTCACGAAAAGTGAGGCATGAATAGCAGTGATTCTTCACTCTTCGCCCTGGGGAAGATAGCACGATGGGAACCTCTCTCCTTTTGTGGCCTTCCATGGAGGTAGGAACAAGGTCAGAGAGAAAAAGGCTTTTTTAATGTAGAAACATGTGAAGCCGGTTTTTCCTCCATTACACGCCCACTGTTATCATTCACCTAGAAATGACGGGAGGGGAATTTATCACTTTTTCACTAATCAAGTATCAAATTGTCAATGTTTTTGTTCGGCGAGGCCTGAGTAGAGAACCTGTAATCAGACAGGTAAAATCACAGGCGCCATGTTCGCTCTTATCAATTATCAGTCTTGTAAAATCAACCTTTTGTTGACGTTTTGTGGATGTCAACCAACGATATATAAACCCAGATTGCTCACAGCGGACTGGAGGGGTGTGGAGGGGGCAGGTCGTCCCCTGATAAACAATTACCCTATCCATCTCCTTGTGTAGTTATGGAAACACAACTCTCTTCCCGTATTTACTTTGAAACTCCACCCCTCTCATCCACTTTAAGCTCCACTTGGAGCTTATTTGATGGCTATTCTTTATTAGAAGTGATGAGCAATCCAGTTCTTTTATACATCGTTGATGTTAACAAACCACCCCCAACATTTCTTATTAAACTGATAAGAACGAACATGGCGCCGTATGCGTCTACCCGTCTTTAAAGGTTCCTTAGCCTGAGAACAGATGGTGTGTAGTAATGGCGACCGGCTTCACGAAAAATGTGTTTCACTCCCTCCACTTGTTCCTACCACCATGTGGCCTTCGCTTTCTCGTGGAGTGTGGTGTGTTCTATTTTGGTTGGGTGCGCTGGGTGACTTCAATCAATTTCTTATTTTTTATTTATCGTTTCGTTCAAAAACAAAATGTTGTTTTTGATTTTAAATGGGAAGTTCGTTTTTTTAAATTTGAACAAATACAGCCGCGTAGTTTAACCCATTCCCATTTAAGATTCAGAACAGCAAAATCAACAAAACAAAGATCGACGAACCAGTCAATATAGACACAAAAATCGGGGTAAATCGCAAACATGCATGTAATTGATTTTTTTGTTGCGTGTTGTTAGGACCAATGAGAGCAGTTATTACTCAAGTTTGCAACCCTCAAAACCTTGTGCTTAACTCAAGGCACTCGAAAAACTGAGAAATTTAATTACTTTTTCTGGTTTGTTAAACAAAAATACCAGAAGAAAGAGTTTTTCGAGCATGACCACAGTATACATTGTTAAAGCCAACTAAATTTGCTACAATTTAAGCCATGCCCGAGCATCCTGGGTCTGTTAGTTCAGGAAATACAGTCAATCAACAAAATACATAATCTCGCCAAAAAGCGAGATTTTATTGGTAGGGTAATTTTTCAAGACCCGTAGCACTGAAATACACGGTGATTGGTACTTGGGTGAACAAAATGAGAGGGGTGATTGTACACCAAAAATGCAACAAAAAATTTCCTATGACCTAAGGTCAGATTTCCATTCCTAGTTCAGATAATCAATTTGTTGTTTTTTATCACATCACGGGTTTTTGCAACAAAAACATCTGTAACATGGGAAGTAAGCGTCCTAGGTTAAATCCAACGACACCACTGAAAAGAGCACTCTTTTTTTGTATAAGTAAAGACATTTTGTCTAATGGTAGCGAAAGATTCTTTGAGTAAACTGGGAAAATATCAGGATGTTTTTAAAAATGTCAGTTTTTGACAACTGTTCAAAGCTAGATTACATTAGCCATGGTGCTCTCATCACCTGGCAAGTTCCTCTAAAACTGTATGAAGTAACTCAGTTTAATACTTCATGCTTATTTTACTCCTGTCCTTTGCAATTTCTTGATAAAAATCCATTGTTATACCAAAAAATGAGGCAATTAGGCCCATTTTGAGTGCCTACAAGAAGATCAAGAGCCATTCCCAAAACTTTTTTTTTTCAGCCTAATTCACTTTTCCTATGCTAATCTATGAGGACAGGCAAATAAAAGTGGAATAAGCTGAAAAAAATTTCTTGAAATAGCTTTCGTATCTTCTTTTAGGCACTCAAAATGGGCCTGATTGCCTCATTTTTTGGAATAACAATGGATTTTTCTCAAAACATTGCGAAGGACAGGAGTAAAATAAGCATGAAGTATTAAACCAAGTTACTTCATACAGTTTTAGAGGAATTTGCCGGGCGCTGGGAGCACCATGGCTAATGTAGTCTAGCTTTGAACAGTTGTCAAAAACTGACATTTTAAAAAAATATCCTGATATTTTCCCAGTTTACTCAAAGAATCTTTCGCTAACTTTGAACAAAATGTCCTTACTCACACAGAAAAAAGTGTGCTCTTTTCATTGGTGTCGTTGGATTTAACCTAGGACGCATGCTTCCCAAGTTACAGCTGTTGTTCTTGCGAAAACCAGTGATGTGCTGAAAAACGTGAAAAAATCTATTATCTCGACTAGGAAAGGAAATCGGACCCTAGGTCATGAGACAATTTTTGTTGCATTTTGGATGTTTAATCACCCCTATTATTTTGCTCAACCAAGTACCAGTCACCCTGTCCTATAGAATATCCACGTGAAAATAAATTTTAGGCGATAGCGTCAGATTCAAATTGAGCTACTGCCTAAGAATTATTCTCGCGTGGATATTCTGTAGGACCATTATGTTAGAATGCTACGGGTCTTGAATAATAACCCTATCAATAAAATCTCTTTTTTGCGATTTTACATAATCTTGATTGGCTGTATCTCCGAAAATAACGAACGTAGGACTCGCGGACTGGGCTTAAATTGTAGCAAATTTAGTTGGCTTCAACAATGTATACTTTGGTCATGCTCGAAAAACGCTTTCTTCTGGTATTTTTGTTTAACAACCTAAAAAATTGATGGAATTTCGTGGTTTTTCGAGTGCCACAAGTTGAGCACTAGGTTTTGAAGGTTGCAAACTTGAGTATAAACTGCTCTCATTGGCCCTAACAATGTGCAAAAGAAAAAACAATTACATGCATATATGCGATGTTTGATGTTTATATTGTCTGGCCTATATTTAATAATTTTTTCCCCAAGTTTGTAACGCGAAAAATATCGTTCACAACTCCCAGGAGGAAGTTCCACTTTCCTCTCTCGTTGTGAAATGTACTACTATATTTCCCCCAAAAAATCAATTCGCGTTTTTTTTCCTCACTGAAAAAGCGATTTCGCTTGCAAATACGGATTTCGTGGGATTTTCTTTTTAGTGCATTTCATTCAAAAAATGCACTATTGGTCTTGCCCTGATGGTCGCACATATGGGTTGTGATACTTTTTTTTCACGTTTCAGAACCCCTAGAACACGAATCCGAGGTCGGTTCGATTTGCTATAGGGTGGTCGGTTTTGACTTGTACAAAAAAAAATGGGTGAAATTAGACCTCATTTGTGATCGAAAATACCCCACCGGCTATGTTCCGAAAATCAAAACTATTCGAGATATGATTTTTTGAACGATTTTTAAGGCTTAAGTCACTTTTCTCGGAAAAATGCGAGTTGCTCGCTTCCAAGTGAACGTTTTACAACTTTTGACGACAGATTCGGAAAGAGCACAATTTTTTCTATCGGGAAAAGATATTTAAACTCAAATTGATCGCTTTTGGTGGGCTTGACAGCTATTCAAACTGGGCAAAATCCGGAATTTTCAATTTTCCAACAAACGTCAACCCCAACTATTTTACGCTAAATCTCTTCAAATCGGCTTCCCAAGGTCAGGAAAACTTCTTCAATGTGTCCTCTTCAAAATCACTCTCTAAAATTATATTAGTTAATGGGCAGTTTTTCTGCGCAAATTATCATTTTCTAAAAAAAATTAGGTATTTCTTCCTTCAAAACCACAAGTTCAGGGTAGTTTTGAACATCAACATTTCAACAACTCTTGCGCTGTAATTTTTTTGTTTGACGAGAGAAACCATCATAAAAATCATTTAAAGTCTTCATTTACATGAAACTTATCGTATTCGTCTTTATTGTCGCTCCGGCAGCTGGCTACCGGATAAATCAAAGAGGGCAGAAATGGCTAATTTTAAAGAAATTTATGATTTGCACATTCTCATTCAAAACGTATTTTATTTTAACATGTTTTCAAAGTGCATGCCATTGCTGCGGATACACTGTCTTGCTCGTTTTCTCATTTCTTTGACCGTTACTTCGTAGGTCAGCGTCTAGTCACGAACACTTTGGGCTGCCTGCCCAATTCTTTCGCGTAACTCCTCTTCCTCTTCCGCGTAACTCTGCTCCCGTGTACTTATTCCGGGCCGATTGTCCACTTCTTCAAGCACCATTTCTTCTGTTTGAACGCCTTCCGCTCTCGCCCCTACCTCGTGACTACTAGAAAAGATCGAACTTTCCGAAATTCGTCGGTGAACTGAGGCAAATGTCCTGTAGTCAGTGTGCAAATCATAAATTTCTTTAAAATTAGCCATTTCTGCCCTCTTTGATTTATCCGGTAGCCAGCTGCCGGAGCGACAATAAAGACGAATACGATAAGCTTCATGTAAATGAAGACTTTAAATGATTTTTATGATGGTTTCTCTCGTCAAACAAAAAAATTACAGCGCAAGAGTTGTTGAAATGTTGATGTTCAAAACTACCCTGAACTTGCGGTTTTGAAGGAAGAAATACCTTATTTTTTTTAGAAAATGATAATTTGCGCAGAAAAACTGCCCATTAACTAAAATAATTTTAGAGAGTGATTTTGAAGAGGACACATTGAAGAAGTTTTCCTGACCTTGGGAAGCCGATTTGAAGAGATTTAGCGTAAAATAGTTGGGGTTGACGTTTGTTGGAAAATTGAAAATTCCGGATTTTGCCCAGTTTGAATAGCTGTCAAGGCCACCAAAAGCGATCAATTTGAGTTTAAATATATTTTCCCGATAGAAAAAATTGTGCTCTTTCCGAATCTGTCGTCAAAAGTTGTAAAACGTTCACTTGGAAGCGAGCAACTCGCATTTTTCCGAGAAAAGTGACTTAAGCCTTAAAAATCGTTCAAAAAATCATATCTCGAATAGTTTTGATTTTCGGACCATAGCCGGTGGGGTATTTTCGATCACAAATGAGGTCTAATTTCACCCATTTTTTTTTGTACAAGTCAAAACCGACCACCCTGTATATATATATATATATATGGCCCCTCGCTTGTTAGCACGATCACGGTCGCAATTTTTGACTTAGGGCAACCAAATTTGGTCTAAAAATCAATAGCATGAATATCTCGGACGAGTTCGTGATCCAGATGAATCGGTCCACGGGAACGGTGTGAAAGAGGGGTTTGAATTAGTTGAAAATTCGCTACCGCACGGCTGTTGCTGCAATTGCCCCCAAAATTGACACGAGTAATGAGAAATGAACGCGCTTTCGTATGAGACCCTAGTGAACCAAATCCGTTGATATGGCAGGGGTGTTCTCGGCGGAGGGGAGCTATTAAATTAACGCTATGCCTTACTGGACCACCCAATTACCAGAAAATTTCATTGACACTGAATTTTGAGCCGTCTCTTTTATTTGATTTGCCACAGCCTAATAAATATTGAGTAAAAAATCCTGAGGTGGGCGAAAAAGGGAGGAACAAAAAAAATTTAAAAAAAATTGTTTCGGATTCGAACCCAGGCACTCCGCATTGCGCAATCGTGAAATTGTGACATACCATTTAACCTAATTTAACTGATCTGAAAATTAACGTAACCTGAAAAAAGTTTTGTTCCGACAGCAGCCTGTAGGGAAAAGTGCATTTCATTCATGCGACAATCGAGTCAAACCTCATAAGTTAGAACGATATCAATCAGTTATGAATGAAATTTAGGCCGGGATAAAGATTTTAATTGCAAATAACTCCTCTAAGAAGAGTCCACCTTCCCATATCGTATAGGCAACCAAACCGACTCTGTTTCATTTTCATCATTTTGTTCCCCCTCAGTTGGTGCCAAAAAAGGGGCCTGCGGTAAAAAGAAACACGATTTTATGATTTTGACTTTCTATACCACGGCCTAAATGTCATTCATAGTTGATTGATATCGTTCTAACTTATGAGGTTTGACTCGATTGTCGCATGAATGAAATGCACTTTTCCCGACAGGCTGCTGTCGGAACAAAATTTAAAAAAGGGTTCGCGGGATTTCCTTGAAAAAAAAAAAAAAAAAAATATCGGATTTCGTTAGCTTAAAATACAACAATTTCACTCGGACGGCGGCAGCGCAATCGACGGCCCGTGAAGTGGTCACTTACGGGCGTTTCCAGGGGCCGCTCACTTATAGCAAATTACGGCCACACATTCGACAGCCATGGAGGCTGCTCTGGTGAGGTGGTGGGGGGGGGGGAAGTAGAGGGAGAAGAAGTTGCAACTAATCGAATGAGAAAGCGTTTTCCGCGGGTTCATGTTCTTCTTGACGGGCTGTAGGCTATAAGACTTGTTCGTAGAACCAATGTTGAGATTCAGCCCGCACATGGCCGATAGCTCTATTTGAGAAAGCTTTCTCAGCAGGTCTCCCTGCAGCAGGAAACCCTGCTGCCTGCTGCTTGCTGCTACTGATGTGCCTGCTCCCACAGTGTTATGGCCTATGGTGTCCTAGTGGGGGACACATCACTGTAGTTGGAAAATGTGTCCGGTGTCAACGGAAGTCAAAGGCAATACGCGTTGTGGGAGCACTTTCGTTATGAATGCATCGAGAGTTCAGGTCAATCGGTATTATGACGTTCCACTCAGAATACACATATTCATGTGCTTACTGCATTGCCACGCTAACCATAGCGTCTTTACGCCTCTAGCCAGAATTTTCACTCTCACGACACCAGGTGTAAGGGCCAAACTCAGAATGGAGGGTACGCCCTTGAACAAATCATTTAAGGAGGAGTTGTACATGTGTTTCCTCGCCCCCCTCCAATCATTCCTCGCCTCCTCGGCCTTACGTAAATTATCGCCGTATTTCTGCACCAATCCTGGATTTCAGGTCTCACTTAAATCTTCAGGAGATTCCGCACAACCGTTCGATCGTACTTTCCTAAATAAGTCGTCGAAAGAGTGTGAATTTTCAAGGTAAAAGTTTATCCGCTAAAAGTATTTTCCCCGTGATACTGCCATTTTTGTCCGCTCCCGCCAGTTCGAACAAATTTGTCTGATCGAGCGCGGTCACCTCTTTCCCTCTTTGCAGCACCTATGTTGTGTGAGAGAGACATTGACTGTGTTACACAGGGTGGGGGTTAAAGAAGGAGGAGGGTGTTGTTTCAAGAAGTTATGTTTTTTATATCCTCAAACTTTAATTGTTTACTGTGGCCAAAACCAGACAAAATGGAGAGAAGATGCTCGGATTTTGTCGCCACGGGGATGCTCTGATAGGGGGGCTAATAGTTCGGTATCGAATTTTTTCCCGGACCCAGTAAAAGCCCTGGCTGGGCCGGGTGGGACGCCAATCGGGGTGTGGGGAGGACGTCAATAATCATAACATAAATAGTATAACTACATATACGCATAGTATGTATGAACAATTTTATAATTTAAAAACCTCTCCCACTAAAAATTCCTGGGCACGCCTCTAGAGACAAGCTTCAATTAACTTTGACTTTTTGAAAGAATCACGCTTTCTGTAAAGTTTTTTTTCTACCGAGCTTGTTTTAAACCTATGTAAAATTGTTTTATTTAATGGGCCATTCCTCAAAGAGGCAAACTGTGAAATTATTAATCCTCAAAATCGGTGGTTGAATGAACATATCCACAGGAGTTCGGCTTATAGGAGGAGCCAAACTCCGAAATTTGACTTTTTAAAAGAGCCAAGCCCGCTAAATTGGTTTTTCAAAGACCCAAAACCCCGTGTTTGATTTTTGTTCGATCCGAGAACTTATGGCATTTTCGCATCGAAACTCCGATTCAAGCAACAGGCTACAATGGAAGTTGTAGATTGTAGTTGCGTGGAATAAAAGAAATAAATCCTTTTTCTTTTAATTTTTCAGCATTTTAGTTTATAAATTTCATAATAATAATTCATTATTAAATTAGTTGACCTTTGCTTTCAGTTTGGTTGACGTGGTCAAACGGTAGAAAAGCCCTCGGCCCACATACGTAATGGCTAGGAATGTGAAGTACGATAAAAAGAGACCGATGATCATTAAGGCCAGCATGACGTCGAAATTGTGGTATTCGATCCAGCTCATGGTGCGACCGGCCGAACGTAAATGCTCGGACCCGTTGTGACGAATGATATACTCGGACCAGTAGACGGCCGAGGCCATTGGAGAAAGAGGACGGTCTTTGAAAGCGTTTGAAATTTTTTTCGCATTTGTTTTAAACCTGTATGACGAAAAGATTTATTTATATAAATAACGACTTCCGGGATTAATCGTCTAAATAACTGACTCCGAGTTAGCAATAATGTGGGTGATTGCATTGTGGAAGCTCGCTGGAGTTAACGATTCCAAGTCGAGAAACAGACCCATTCCTCTGGATTCGATTATTCTCGAGTTGAACGGCTGGTCGGCGAAAATAGGCAGACAAAGTAGTGGAACAGCCGAGTCGAGAGCTTCGTAAGTCCCGAGAAGTCCGCAGTGTGATATGAAGAGAACAACATTGGGATGTCCTGCAATGATTTATGCGAATAAATATGGCTATAATATCCTCATTAGAAATTCAAAGAGCGTGCCTAAAATGTCTCTTTGTGGAAACCATGGCGCTGTATGAACGTTTTTAGGTTTGTTTTTCAGTTCATCCTCCCATTTCCACAATATTGTTTGATTAAGGCCTTGAAATACGTTGAGAATAGTTTCTGTGATATCCTCAGGGAGGCTACTTCCTTGAATTAAGGATCCTAGACTGAAGTAAATTGCGCCGTCTAAGGACTTGTCCAGAATCATTTTTATTTCCTGCCATTTTTTAAAAATTTAGTTATAGTGGCACATTTGAGATATTAATGATTTTCATACCTTCGGCAAAGGTTTCTTCGGTTTTAAATGAATTCCGCCCACTTCAACGGTCTTTGAACTCTTTGGGAAGTCGCCATGAAAGGTAGAGTGGGTGTTCACGAGGAAAAGACTCGCTCTCTTTACAATATGATCAAAATTCGGTACGTTTCCAAAGTGTCTACGAGCGAGTGACTGTGCAGGTTGACGCATGTAGTACTTGTAGTAGGAGAGTATACCTTGAATTTCGATCGTGTTTCTGAGCCGCTCGAAAAACGACGAGCTTCTGGGACGGTAGTTGAAGATGTGTGGCTGATATGACGGTTCAAGAGGCTCGCGAAGACTCTCCCGGTGCCAGGGAAGTGGTTCAGTCGTGTGAAATACTATGAATGGAGCGTTAATCTTGTGAATCAAAGCTAGGAAGAGTTCAGTGTTAAAATATTCCGTTATGACCAGGTCAAAGTGGTCGTTCTGTAACGCTTTCACTTCGGGATTTGACGCCACCCCGGGGTACTCGGTTTGTAAACCGTTCACCATTTCCAAGTTGCTATAAATGTAATTGAAACCCCCGGAAAGGTCCTTCAAAGTCAGAAAACCTTTTGAAGTAACTGAACCGTTTTCATGGCCCAACAGCCCTATCGATCTGTAATTCGAAACGTTCCTCTCTTTAGGGAAGAAACTGGCCACCGTCACGCTGTGACCGCGAGAGTGAAGTTCGTCAAGTAACGGCAACAAGACTTGACCGTGACTATTGAGTTTCGATGGAAACAGTCCTAGAATTTTTGCCGACGAAGATAAGTGAGCGCACCACAACAACAACAGAACACATCGCGTGATCATTTTCGCCGGCATTCAAACTATCAATGAGCCGCTTTCTTCATAGTAGAAAAGAAAAAGTTCGTTGGGGGAACCACCTTATACTCTTCCTTTCTTTCCTTCCTTCCTTTTTTTTATTCTCCCTCTCTCGCGGCACACGCTGGTCCTCCAACAAAAATTTTTTAAATACACCACGGAGATTGGCTATTATCAGTCCCACAGTCCCCTCCTTTAATTATTTTGTAATTAATTAAAACAATTTTATTTGTTTCCCAACGTGAACAGTTTTTCTTTCATCTGTTATTTTTAAAATATTTTTGCTGTGACTTGCAGGATTTCTCATCAATCACATTCCTTCCCTATTCCCAACAATAGCGAAGTTGTTGAACATATTCAGAATTAAGTAGTTATTTTCCTACACTTCACAAAATGTATAATTTCGAGTAAACAAAAAATGAACAGATTGAATGTTGGTCCGCGGGAGGGGACGGAGGAGTGTGAGGTCAGTGCATTACAGGTACTACATATAAAATGTTATAAAGGTTTTTTCGTTGGGAAAGTGGTGGCTGCCCCTCTCTCATGCTAACTGAGTGAACTTCAGATTTCAGATCACAGTTGATTAATTTGAAAGAGGGAGAGGCATTCCGCACAACTCTTCCCACCCTCGTTCTTCATAGAAACCCCATCAACATTTTATCAGGCCGGATGTGCGAGTCGATGCAGGGGCAATATACTTGAACATAATTATAACGAAGCCGCTGGCCTTCCCATTATTTCAAGGTCATTTTTTCAAGGTATTCAGTTTTTCTTGACGTTTTCTACTTGCTTATTACCCAGGGCCTACAATATATACACGTTCGTGCATCAAGAATTTAAGCAATGCCAGCGGAAAATGTCATGTATCAAATTAACGTTTGATTCAATACGTGCACTGTGCAGACGTTTACACGGGTTATATACCCTTGACCACATGGTCCACATGCATACTTTTTTTTTTTAATTTAATAAATATTATAGAGGTGCGGCCAAATTGCTGGGTTCTCTTCACCGTCGGTACGTAAGTATAAATCAAAGTCAATAGGTATTATTATAGGTATTAAATCAAACAAACAAAAAATTTAAAAATAGTCAATTTTCCTCCGACAATTTATGTTGGTCAAAATCGCTTTGTCTGTTTCGTAAAAGCCCTTTTTTTTGGTTCCAGTTTGGTTTGGTCCAGGTTGGTTCCAGGACTTTTCCAGGTTCTCTCTATCTTGAAACCAAGCATATTCTACTCTAGTGGCTTTTAGTACAAGGCTACCCACAAGGAGAGGGGTGGGGCAATGGTGCGTATTGCGCCACTCAAATTTATAGGGGAAGGGGGGAAGATTTTAATAGGTGCACAAAGAGTTTATCTTGGCATGAACGAGTCCCCTTATAGCCGACACACCTTTCCATACGGGGGTGAATCACTTTTGCTGGTTTGGCACTTTCGGAATCCCCCCTCGGGTTATGTGGTTAATTATAATTTCAAAACCTTTGAAATCACCCCCATTTTTAGATCCCCTTTGGACCCATAAACGTTCAAGGTCATGGTTGCGTGAAGTCTAGTGATGAACATGGTTCTTGCAGTCTAAGACTCTTGCAACAAAACCAAGACTTGATTGTGGATGCAAGACCAAGAACAAGACTTCCTACAACCAGTGGTGGATCTAAGGGAGAGGCCACATGGGCCATGGCCCTCCCCTGGAGTCGAGGTCACTTGCGCAAAAAAAAAAAAAAAATCATCAAAACCTTCTCCAAAATCATCAAGGCCATTTTCACAGAGGCCCGAGGGTCAGAGGTTCTCGAAAGACGCGAAATGCTCTCGCGAACTGAAGGGATAGTTATTGACGTTGAACGCCGCCACGTCCAGGGCAAAATTTATGCTAAAGGTCACGCCAAAAAGCAAACTTTAAGCGAAACGTCACATTGTGAGGAAAAAAAAAATCTTTCGAAAAGCCGCAAAATGCCCCACGGCGGGCAAAACACTCACACGTGAATCGCCCCTTTGAGGGCAAAATTTACTTGAAATGCCGCGTCAAATGCAACCTAATATGCAAAATGCTTCACGTTAAGGTGACATATTGTCCGTTTTATGAAAAGACTCGTCGGTTTTACATTAATATTGTCAATTTCACTACGAAAGTGTCTGTTTTATGAGAAAACTTTCGATTGTATAAGCCATCTTAAGCTTATGAGCATAATGGTTGATTTTATGAGGAAATGTTCATTCTAAAAGGTGCCAATTTGGTGAGTACATCGTCAGTTCAATAAGGAAATTGTTAATAATTTTATGAAGAAAATTACGTATTGTGTGAGGAATTGTGAATATAATGAGAAAATTACCCTTACCCCCGGGCAATTAATTGCCCTTTTTGAATGAATTTTCAATTTTGTAAGGAAATTGTTAGTTCGAATTGAAAATTGTTAATTTTAAGAGGAAATCGTAAATTTTCTTGGAATCATTAATTTTAGGATTTTAGGAGGAAATTGTCAGTTTTATTAAAAAATTCACAATTTTATTAGCGCATTGTCAATTTAAATAAAAACTTGTCAATTTGGAGCCGAAATTGTTTTTTTGACGTGGAAATTGTCAATTTCACGAGGAAATTGTAAATTATTCTTAATAGTTTTAGTTTTGGTCCTTGCAACTTATTAATTTCACCCCATGACTCGATGAGCAATTGCCCTTTCGGTGATTATTGTTAATAAAGTAATTGGTGTTCGCTTCGAAATTATCAATTTTATGATGAAATAATCAATTTAATGGGGAAATTGTCTATTTTGTGAGGAAATTGTCAATTTAATGAGGAAATTGCCAATTTTAAGAGGAAATGGTCAATTTTAAGAGGAAATGGTCAATTTTAAGAGGAAATTGCCAATTTTAAGAGGAAATTGCCAATTTTATCGGGAAATTGTCACTTTTATGAGGAAATTATAAGTTTCATGAGGAAATTGCAAATTTTAAGAGGAAATTGCCAATTTTAAGAGGAAATTGTCACTTTATGAAGAAATTGTCACTTTTATGTGGAAATTGTCACTTTTATCAGGAAATTATCACTTTCATGAGGAAATAATAAATTTTATGGGGAAGTTGTCTATTTAATGAGAAAATTGACAATTTTAAAAGGAAATCGTCAATTTTATAGAAAATTGTCGATTTTATGAGGAAATGGTCTATTTTATGACGAAATTGTCAATTTTATGAGAAAATTGTATATTTTATGAGGAAATTGTCAATTTTATGAACAGCTAATTTCGGGTTTGTTTGCCAGTAAACCAATTTCGCTGAGTGGCTTATTTCAGTGACCGACTACGCCGATTTTTCGCTCTATGAACCGCTTTCAGCTGGCTTCACTCCATAATAAAGTAATTTCCCGGATTTCGCTCACTCTTGCATAATTCTTGCAACAAAAAAGATCGGAATGTTTTTCAAGAAAAGCTAGCCTTTTGGACGGGAAAAGGGAGAGGGCTCTGAAGACGCTTATTCGGCAAAAAGCGCACTTCCAGGCAAAATAGGACAAAAAAGGAAGGGCCACTCTTCATCATCATGTTATTTTTTTCTGGTTTCCTCTTTTACCGTACTGATTTCTTAGCTAAGTCGTTCTCTCCGCGTTGCGTTCAAGTTTTTGGTGAAAGCGTGAAGGTAAAATTAGTGCCAGCAAAGAAGAACCACCCGCTATTTTATCATCGAGAAGTAAATTTAAATTTTGTACTGTAATTGTAAGTGAAGAAAGATATGAAAAAGAACTCCTCCTTCACATTCCTTCCCCGTCTCTTCATAAAAAAAAAAAATGTTGAATTTTAACTCAATTAATATCTTTTCATAAAACTAAAAGAGATATTCAACACAAAATTCCTCAGAGCAATTTGCCTCGGGTTTTCTCGATCATAAATAAGCCACTCCTGCATGACCTGAATGCTGAGGCTGGAACGAAATTCACCGCAGCAGTTTACTCAGGAGGGCCATCTCTCCACAACTAAGATTCCTTCTGTTTCAGAGTTCCTTCTGTTCCCTCTCGAAAAACTCTTTCATTTCAGGGTGTTCTTGCAGGTGCAGACGTGGAGGGGCTGGCAGAGCAATCGGGATGAAAATACGCCTCACACATGGCTTGATACATATCCACAACCACTCAGCCTCCAGCACCTGAGGAATATATCGCTCAACTTTTCTCCGCCCCCAAAATAAGTCTCCCGCGTGAAAAAAAAAAAAAAAAGTCTCAACTGGTGGAAACGGCGGAGCACCATCATGCTTAGATAGTGCACCCACTCTGAAACTGGTAACGCTGGCCCGGCCTTTTTTTGGACCCAACTTTATGCCAACCCTTCACTTTCGAACATTTTTGACCAAAGTAATTTGTGGCACCTGTACGTATAAGGCACCACTGAGAACATTTTGCGCACCATGCACCTCGGGAACCCAGAAAAAATATACGTCCACGTAAGATTTTAAGATGGAACTCCTAAGGTGGCTTCCTTCGGAGATGATTGGTAAAATGGCGGTACATCAAAGAAAAAGAAAGTTACTCATCGGGTATAGTGGAATTGGAAATAGTACTCGTCCCTCGTTTCTTTACGGAATGCAATGCGGCATCACTTTTAATGCATTTCATTTATGTCAAAGCGCACTATTATTGTGGTCTCGCTTTTGCATTGGAGGTTCCACCGAGAACTAGAAGTCTGTTTGAAGCGTCCGTGTAAAGTATATGTAAAGGCCGCCGCTGACTTGTTGGAACCGCAAGTCCGCTAATAATCTGCTTCCACTTTAAACTTCAGGGTTACAGGCAGGCCCGGATTTGTGCCCAGACTGGCTAGGCAGCTGCCTAGGGCCCTCAGCCATTGGGGCGGCCTCTGCTGGCCTCTTCCTATATAGTTATAAAATAAACCCGCTTGTATATGAGCTTACCTACAAACTAACTATCAACGTCCATGCACTTGTCTAATAATACGCGTGACTATCACCACATTGCCAGTATCCACATAGGTGGGAAGTAATGATATCTCGTGATCTGAAGCCAAACACAACTAATGTGAAAAGCCTCTCTCAGCTCAGAGCTGAGCTCAAGCTGTCAGCTTGAGAGGACGAAGATGAAGTCACCGTTCAGATTAAGCCTTGATTTGGCGTTAGTGTTACCTCAACACTTCAGCGCTTCTTCCAAATTTCACCGGTGAATCATATATTTTGTCGGTGAATAAGCGATTTATCTTCATTTTAGCCGCAAATTTTGATTGTTATTTATTTTTGCTATGAGTTAGCGATTTTTATCAATTTTTGCCGTAAATTAGCCCTTTTTGCTAATTGGCCACGAAGTTGGCTCCGGAAACCTTGGTTGCCATTTACTATTTTCAGTGGATTAGCAAATTATCTCAAATTAACCCCCAATCAAACATTTATCTTGATTTTAACCGCACATTAGCGTTTTTCCTAATTTTAGCTGCTAAAATTATAGCGCTAACATTCTCGCGGTACCTCGATGAAACATCCAGACCGAAATTTAGGGGAAAAAATCGGTAATTCGCGGTAAATATAGATGCCACTTTACGACTGAAATGAAGAAAAAACACTAATTTGCTGTTCTTTGCTAAAATTGAGACGTGGCCCAGCTTGTGCTTTTCTGCAAGTGCTAATAGGCTAAAAAGGCGAGAAAACCAGCTAGGGCTGTACAAAAACAAAACCAAAACAAAAAAAACGCTAATTCGGGTCCAAAATTGAGAAAAATGACCAATTCATAACTGAAATTGCAAAAAATCGCCCATTCGTGGATAAAAAAGAGAAAAGCCATTATTTCGCATGCAGCTAATTTATCGAAAAATGCTTATTCACGTCTGTTTAGAAGACTGGCCAATTAGCTGCTAAAATTGGGAAGAACCACGGAAAACTTAACTCATAACTTTATAAGTGTACCTAAGCTTGCTGGACATGAAGATATGAGGAAAAAAAAATCCACGGAAATATTGAGAAAAATTGCTAATTTGCTAATGAAATAGACAAGAAGCGCTAATTAGCGGCTAAACTCCGAACAATCCTATTTCGCGGACGAAGTTGAAAAGATCCGCTAATTAATTCGCAGCCAAAATTGTGAAAAATCCAATAATTTGTGTATAGAGCCTGTAAAAACGTTAATTCGCGGGTACAAAAGAACAAATGGGCTAAAATTGAGAAAAACGTTAATTCACGAATACAATTTATTAATAATTATGACTCGCGGATAAATTTAGGAAAACACAAATCCGTGGCTTCTAAAGGCAACTTCGGGCCTGAAACTGAGAAAAAGCGCTAGTCCATAGCTAAAAGTTGAAAAAACATTGTAAATGCGGGGCTTGCCCCTCCAGAAAGCCGGCACTGCTCAGTGATAACGAGAGATTTTGATAACGAGTGAATTCATCTTAGATCTCACTTATAGTAGCAAAAGCATTTCCTTGAGGGGAAAATGTGCGCAGACTCAGACTATTCGGACTAGACGTGGGAACACGCTGTCCCACACGTGATAAAAAATTCTAGAAAAAGCTTTTATTTGTTTACGTTCACATTCCTCTGACAAGCATCATCCCACGTGTTCCCGTGGGAACACCACGTAACGTGACGTAAACAAACAACATCCTTTTCTGGAATTTTGTATCACACGTGGGAATGCGTGTTCCCTCGTCACGTCCGAATATTCTGAATCGACCTTTAGCCGTGAATACGCTCATGATGAAAAAAGGATTTTAGGAATCCTATGGCAACTATATTCAACCGAGTGAACGCATCTCCCATTGTCTATCTTGGTGTAAATTAAATTCAAATTCTACGAGAATGGAGATAGAAATATTAGGGAGAAGCCCAAGAGGCCTTTGAAGCGAAGCGAAGGCCGGTCAATACCCCAAAATGACGGGGCATTCACCTGGTTTATAGGTTCTCTAGCCTAACGTGGAAAGCGCGATTCAAATGGCGTTAAAAAGGGGGCCCTTCTCAAACAGCTACCTAGGGGCCTCTTGCCCCCTAAATCCAGCCCTGGTCACAGACAACTTCATTCGTTCAATAACGCAGTGATTTACGCCTCTTCACCCTATTACTCGTCAATTTAACATGGCTTTTGCCGCGCTGGTTCAATAAATAGCCGCCACTGCTCTTCGAATCGTTGGACCCCAACGATTCGAACTCCTTATTCTCAACTTTCCAATGGTTTATTCAAAATTTAATTTATCTCACTTCCTCTAGGTATGAGAAAATATAAAGTATTAAAAACGCTGAATTCCTGAGTATTGCCCTCATTGTGGTGAGTATTGACGTTGTGGTCGCAAGAGCCTGCATTGTCAGTCTTCCCTCGTTGACGTGTGTCAAAACGAACCGGTTTCGGTTACTCGCCATCTTGAGCGCAATGGAAGTACAACTGAAACTCAACAACTGAAAACTGAGTTTCAGTACCTTCGTAGCCCTCGTAACCCTCGAAGTTTAAGCGATCTTACTAACAATATCAATTTGGATAACCATGAAAAATTCGCTGAGTCAGGGAATTTTGTTCTGGGGAAGCTGTGGACACCCATGAGCACCATGAAATTACCCTCGAGTCCGAAATGGATGCTTCTGAAGACGAACATCATGTGGAGGCAGAAGAAAGAGAATCCTTTGAAGAGGAGAAAGACAAGGACTTGATTCCGATGACGGCTCCCCCGAACAAGTCGGACCGTCCAAAATAAGAAGCTAAGAAATGTGATTTGAAAATGGTAATTTTTACCTTTTCAACCTGCAGGCGTAGATGATAAACATTGACAAACACGATTGCGGCCGAACGGCTACACCGATTGTGATGTTTCAAACGTCATTCGACAGGGAATTTAACGCTCTTTGCAAATGGAAATACAGTAACATTTTTTCAAGGACGCGTACTTTTCGAGCTATACGCGAAAAACTGAAAAAAGTGCAAAAATTTAGCGGCTTTTAGGCTCTCGATCTGAAGCACAACCAAGAAACCGTCGCAAACTCTTAACTTTGTTATTAAGGACCCCCCAAGAGGGATTAAAACTATTTGCAGCTCTCGGACAATTTTAGGGGTCTATAGCCGTTTTTTACACTAATCTTCCTGGGCTAGTTTTTTTTTTTTTTTTTTTCTGCTGTGAATTAGCGTTTTTCTTACGCGAATGAGTGATTTTTAAAAATTGATCTTGCTCCATGAACGAGCGAGTTTTCTAAATTTTAGCCGTAACAGGGCCTCCAAAGAAACTGCTTTCTCGCAAATGTTTCTCAATTTTAGCCTCGAATGAGCACTTTTGTCGGAATTTCGTTCCTAAATTCATGAACATAAAACCTACCTTTATTTTTCCTTCATTGAGCTTTTCTAAGGGGTTCGTTAAAAGAGGGAACCGGGTCTTTCTGTCCCCGCCCCCCACTTACGCTACTGATTATTACTTATTTGACGGATTTTTTTTTTTTTTCTACGGGATGGATAGAATTTTGACGTATTTCTGACGGAATTTCCGGCACGCATCCATTTGTTCGCACCAAATAAGTAGGTACTTCAGACAGAAAATCTTCGGTGTATAGTCAGTCGCGATTTTTGTATGGCAAAAACGATCAGCAAACGACAGACGTAAGCGCAAATTAACTCTCAATTCCAGCTTTTCTAAATTGGTATTGATTTATTATTTTTCGTAATGAAAGAGACGGAGGTTTGAAGCACAATAAACTGTATCCGATAAGTCGCGTTTTTCCGAGAAGAATGAAAGAATCTGCTCGAGGAGTTCAAAGTGCAAACTCTAGGTATAAAGGAAATTCTATAATGGATAGGGATTGAAGAACAAGTTGCTGGTGGTGGGAGGTGGGGGGCGGACGGGGCCTGCGGCAGGTAAATGTTTTTTTTTCACGTAATAGCCCTCGTTTGGTTTTTTTCACCTAATAGCCCTAACTGTTCGATAATTGGTGTATAAATCGTAATTGTTTTTTTGTTACTCCCCTCGTGAGTCGTTTTCATGAGAACCAGCTTGTCCAAGTGAAGGTCAGTCCGGTTTTGTGTCATCACCCCTGCTCTACACAATTTTTGTGTGCAAAAACGGATCGAAAAATCAGATTGATCTCGGAAAAATGAAATGTTCTAATTTCGTGATAATGTTCATGTTCCTAACGGGTACAGGTAGCCTTCACGGCGCTAGAATACTTGGTCTGTTTCCACACTACGGAGTGAGCCATTGGAAAGTGTTCGAACCGTTGCTTGAGGAGTTGGACGCGCGGGGACACCAATTGGTCGTCGTTAGCCCGTTTCGCTTGACCAGAAATTCATCAAATTACACGCATATAGATACCTCACCTATGATCAATCAGGATGGTAAAAATTATGTAGATTTCGATCGTATTGTTTCAACGAGGCAGAACGCGTGGTTTCGACAGGAGTTGCTAACCGCGATGGCAAAAGATATTGAACATACATTAGGAACGCCGGAGGTTCAGACTGTTTTAAATTCTGAATTCGACGTAGCACTTATTGAGGTATTTAACACAGAAATTTTTTACGCCCTCGTACATAAATTAAACCTCCCGGCAATTTGTCTCGTGAGTCACGCTATCAGTCCTTACATAAATTATATCATGTCAAATCCAGACCACGCGTCTTTCGTCCCCAGCATCATGTCCACAGTATCAATTCCCATGACTTCAATCATTGATCGTGTTCAAAACACTCTCGAAATACTTCTATCGAAATTGGCGGTTCGTCTGTTTGCCTCATCGCGGTCACAAATCGTCGCTGAGAGAATTCTAAATGAGTCACTCCCGGATTTGACCACCATCGCGAGAAACTCGACGGCACTTGTTCTGATCAATTCACATTTCAGTCTGTTCGGTCCGACTCCATTTCTGCCATCCGTGATTGAAGTTGGTGGATTGAACGTCGTGCCGGTCAAACCACTGCCGGAGGTTCGTATTTTCTTAAAATCGTTAACATTTTTCACTATGGCCATTGCGCATGCCTCAAAGGGGCCTCACCAAACTTGATCATGCTAAATTTAGTTACCTTGTGATGCAACAAAATTCAAAGTGTATCCTCTGTACCTCCTTGGCCCTCTACATCAAAGTTTCTCCAACGGTATCGGGTGCTTTAGAAATAGTGGTGGCGTGGTTCTAAATCGTTGTCGGTTGTTGTTTTGTTTGTCAATCGTTTTTGGATTATTTATACATAGATAGATACGAGGGTTTCTGTCGCCGGTATTTTAATTAAAGAAGTAAATTGATTAACTGATTTTACCCGGACGGCACGGAAAGGCAAAGCATAACACAATTGGAGTTTCTAGAAAAAATGGGCTCCCCGACGGGATTTGAACCCGTCACCTCTGGAATGCTAGATAAAATTCAGCGTGGTTTACCGATCAGGAGAAACGCCTAGAGTTTCGAGAAACAATGGCCCCGGTTGTGGTTTGGCTATGTATATCCCTCTCACTGCCGGTCTGTGACTCGTGACGTAGTTAAGGCGTTGTGACCCCTCCCAACCCTCCGCATCATTGCTGTTATCATGTCTTGCCCCTTCTTGTCCCTATCATTTCTCTTAAGTCCTATTGTTTGATTTGTGGGAATCTATTGTGATGGTTATGTGAATGCTGATATTACGTCATCAGTCTATCTAGCCTATTTCAAATGGGTCCCGCAACCCAATAGTTTTAAAAATTAATTGAAAAAAAAAATTAGGGCCTGATTTTATTTGAACGGATCGTGTTTTCATGAGTTTTGGTAACCATGCTATCACGACTGCATGAATTTGGAAAATGTGTTACTTCCTCATTGAACTAAAAACGCTGATTATGGGCTAAAGTTCGCGGATAAGATTGACATGAATACTAATTCACGCATAAATTAAAGAAATAGCGCTCAATCATATAGCTAAAATTCACTATTTCTGGAGGCAACTTCAAGGCTAAAAATGAGACAAAGTGTTAATTCGTGGCTAGAATGAAGAAGAATCGCTCATTCACACCCAAAATTGAGAAAATTCACGGTTTCCAATGGCCACTTTGTGGCGGAGAAAAAGTGCTAAACCATTTGTCTAAAGCGGAAGTAACTGCTAATTTGTGGCTAAAATTCAGAAAAACTTATATTGTCGACTAAAGTGTATTATGAAAAGCGCTAATTGAGAAAAAACGCTCATTCGCACAGCTAGAATTGAGAAAACGCCAATTCGCTGATAAAATGGAGAAAGTCGGTAATTCGCGAATAAAATGGGTCAAATAAATCTAATTTGTTACTAAAATTCAGAAAAAGCGCTAATTCTTGGCTAAAAGCGGGAAAATCTCTAGTTCACAGCAGAGGCGTAGCCAGCCGAGAGCCTGCTGAGTGAGCAGTTTCACGTGAGCACAGGCCGGATGCATCCCATAGTGACAATAATTGTAGGCTTATATTCGGGGTATGCGTCCCCAGAAAGAGAACTCGGTAGTTCATCAACCCAGAACTCGGCGCGGGAAATCTTCAATTCAACCCCTGAAACTGAATTAGCACAGATATAAATGGTCGTTATAACTGTCAAAACCTAACATCTCAGTTGGAAAACTGTGGTTGTTGCATTCTATTCCCAATTTTCCGTGCAATAACTAACAATTTTTCCCCCAGAATGTGATATTTTTCCAACTAAACTTAGAATTTTTGTCTCCTGGGACGGAAACTGCGGTAATTTACCCTCCAAACTGAACACCTCTGTCGTAGAGACAAACTTGGAGGCCTGTAAACAACAAGAAGGCCAGTTCATGATCTTTGGAAAGGGCTGCTTTTCGGAGGAGTTCGCATGACATCTGGTACTAAAGGGCCTCGCACGAAATTGAGATTTTTACGATGCGTTGGCTTTTTTCGGGCTTTCGAATAATAACAAATATGTATTTTTTGTCTGTGATATGCATCATTTCAATGATCCAAGAGTCGCAACCATGATATTGGGTTTTGAGATAGCCTAAAACCCTCGAACATTGCTTATATATTTATATACACTATTTCATCAAGCCTGAAAACCATGAAATTGGGGTTTTCGTTCTTCAGCTAGAAAACCCCACGAAAATAGCGTTAAAATGAGCCAAGGCGGAAAAAGAAAAATTGAAGTGTGAAATGAATAATAAAATTAAAGGACAAGATTTTCTTTAATACAACCCTTTTTTAACTTTTTATCAAGAAAGCGTATAATCAATCTCAACAAAACACGGTGGAAAAGTATAAAACCGCGTCACTTTGGTTCCCAACATTCTCCCACCTTTGAGATATGTGAAACTTGTCTAAAAAAAGGAAGCACTCAGCAAAATTAAATTATAACAAAAAAAAGTCTAAAAAACGAACAACACATTACTGGTATCTTAAAGGTTTCTTGATTTTCTCCCAGTTCCACCACGCGGTTCTGGTGACATTCGAAGTGGGTAATTTTTACATCAAGTTTTCTTCCGGCATTGTCAGTTCGTTTTCATCTTCGTTTTGTGTGGACAAATTGTTCCCTTCGTCTACGACTTTGTCCAAGTTTGTATCTATTTCTAGTGGGTAAAGGATCTGAATGGGACGAATAACAATGCCTCCAGCAGTCTTGAGTCGCATGAGTCTCACGGAGCCGTCCCGCCTAGGCATCAGTTCTTGGACAATAGCGAGGGGCCAATTCAGTCGTTGGGAATCATGTTGACTGATCAAAACTATGTCGCCTTTCGAAATCGGTCGGCCTTCCCTTTTCTTGGATCTCAGTGCCAGTTGACCCAAATATTCAATTCGAAATCTTTTTCGGAAGTTCAGACGCAGTTCTTGTATTCTCTTCCATCGCTTCGATAAGCTAATGGAGCCGATAGCGTCAATATCTGAGACGTCATCTTCCCGCAAATCCATTAGAAACATGTTGGGTGTCAGAGCCCTTAAATCATCAGGGTCCTCTGACAAACGATTTAATGGTCTTCCGTTCAATACGGCTTCGCAATCACAAAGAACTGTTGCTAGTTCTTCGAAAGTAAGGGACGCTCGACCGAGAATTCGCCTTAAAAGCTTATTTGCCATACCGACCAGGCGCTACCCACCAACCGCCCCACCACGGAGAAGCGGGTGGATTGAAAATTCATTTCGAGTCGAACACTTTTCTGCGATTACGTCCCAGTCGAGATTACCAAAGGCGTTGTCCGCGCCCACAAAGTTCGTACCATTGTCGCTCCAGTTCAGTTTTGGACGACCTCGTCGAGCCACGAAGCGGCGAAGACCTTGGAGAAAATCGTGTGTGCTCAACGACGTCACATGCTCAAAGTGAACTGCCCGGTATACAGCACACGTAAAAAGGCATATCCACGCCTTTTTTCCACATCGAAGTCTCAAAGGACCAGCAAAATCAACTCCTGTGATTTCAAAGGTGGCAGCTTTCTTAACTCTTTTTTCCGGAAGTGATACTGGATTCGTGATTAAATTTCTGGCGTCAAAACGTTTACATTTGACGCATTTTGACAGAACGGATCGTATTGTTCTTCGCCCTCCAAGGATCCAGTATTTTTCGCGAAGCAAATTCAGCACGCCCTGCGTACCTACGTGACAATTACTTTCATGAACGTGTATTATCATTCTACTCACAGCGGGATGCTTGGGTGGAAGAGCGATCGGATACTTGAAATTCATCGCATCAGTCCGCTGAGAAACTTTAGTTTTCAAACGAATCAAGCCATCTTTGCCCGTAAATGGGCACAAAGTCGATAGTTTCGGGTTGACTATCCCCAAAAACGAGGATTCTTGAATAAACCGTAAAATTAGCGTCTCGGATTCATCGTATTCCTCAAATCTCAGGAGTCTACTCTTCGATCGTTTCTCTGGAGGATTTCGACAGTTCGAAACGAATCTTTTGATCCACGCGACCATTCTCACAATACTAGAGAATTTCGAAAAATACTTGTAAAACCAAGTTTTATCGGTGGATTCGTTGTTCAGTAAGGACGAGGTGATTCCTTTCCGTTTTTCTTGTAAAACTAGACTTTCATCGCACTAAAAATGTTCGACGGGCCAGTTTTCATTGGGCGATTTAGGCCAGGATGGTCCCTCCCACCATCTAGACGTTACGAGTTGGCTGCGCAGACACCCTCTCGATGGTTAGTCTGCCGGATTCAGGCTACCAGGCAAGTGGCGCCATTCATTGACCAAGGTCAACGTTCTCATTTTCATTAATTCGATTCCAGACGAATGGAGCCCATTGATCCTCCCGTCTAATCCAAGAAAGGACTGTAGTTGAGTCCGTCCAGTGAACAGTTTTGATATCCTGCAGCTCCAAAGTCTTTTTCAATGATGATGTCAGTCGAGCGCCGATTAGTGCTGCTATAGCCGTTCAAGCCTAGGAATTGTCATGGGCGCAATTGGGGCTACTCTTACTTTCGCATGAACGAGTTGATTCTTGCTTGCGCTACAAAAACAATGCAGACTCCAGAATTGGCGATCTGTGCCTGACGAAAAACATCTCGGAATGGCAACATTTTCGAGTGAACACAGTTCTCTGATCCAGTCCAGTGCATAAAAGACTTTCTAGTTTCCTTTACCTCGTCGTTCCAACCAATTTTTTCGACCCAGGATCGTTGAAGTAGAATTTTCAGTTGTAGGGTCACGGGGCTCGTGAAGTCAATATAGAGTCCCAAAGTTTCTGAGCCACCGACAAAATGGACCTTTTTGTCACCTTCTGTGTCGTCACATTCGTGAAACAGCTGTCTTGAACTTTGAGGATGTCGTTCTGAGGATTCCATGAGAGTCCGAGGATTGGAATCTCAGTCGCCGAAGATGATTGTTGGAAGCTTCGCTCCCACCCTTTAAGTTCGAATTTTCTTTCTGCCATGATCGCAGTGGCTTCCTCAATGAAAGAGTCAGCTTCTTCATCTGCATCGAAACTAGCGAGGCAGTTGTCAACATAAAACGATTTTTTCAACTTAGCCACTACATCTTGATTATTTGTCGTCTTCAGAGATTACCTTCAGGTGGTGAGAAATAGTAGCTCCCAATAGGAATGGGCTGCACACGACACCAAATACAACTCTCTTGTGTCTAAAAAATTACATCTTCCCCTCTGAACGCCACAAAAAACGAAGGAAGTCACGATCGGTAGGTGCCAAACTTATCAGACAGAAGGCACGTCTGATGTCTGAAACGGTGGCAACTCTCAGAAATCGGAATCGAGTGATCATGTGAAATTGGTCTCTTTTTATCAGTGCCACCCCGATAAATTGGTTTATCAGCTACATATCACATCAGCTACAAAAATTGGCGATTTTTTTAATTTATTAGTTTTTGCTTGTTTTACTGAGTGAAATCCGGGTGATTATTTTATAGGGCACACCCACGAAAATGTCGTTTTGGCTAGAAAAATCGACGAAATTTGATTTTAGTGAGCGAAATGTAAGACATTGGTTTCTTCGTCAGCCAGATTTGTAAAATACATATAAACAGAAAAATATTTTGAATTAGGGACGCGAAATCGGTGGTGATGGGTATAATTTGTACTTTTGACGGTATAGGCTACGAGTGGGCATTGGGCAGCTGCCCCACTACGGCTTCGATTTCAAATCCAGTGGAGGGCAACTGCCCACCCCTGCCCGCATCCGGTTATATACGCCTATGGTTCACGTCTAAAAGTGAACAAAGGAGTGGTCAGGAAGTGCCCCCCACCCCATACCACAGAGGAGGCCCAATGTTACCCCAGGCCTGGGCCCCTGAAGTTTAGTAAGTGTTTAGTAATTGTAGAAGTTTAGTAAAGACGGCCTTGCCACCATATTTTCTTTGTGCAGTTAGTTATTATTCACCCCTCAAGGACAATGCCCTAAGCCCTGGAAGTAGCTCAATCGTATCCTTATTTCTATATTTGTTGTTGTTCGGTCATTTTTAAAGGATCTGAAGAAAATAATGGATAAGTCGACGGATGGAGTCATTTATTTCAGCATGGGATCGGCGCTAGATTCGGGTATGAGCGAAGAGAAGCGCAGGGATTTCATTCGAGTATTCTCCGAACTTAATCAAACCGTTCTGTGGAAATATGGCTTCTTGGAAGACGCCCCGTCGAATGTGCACATTAAGCCTTGGTTTCCACAGCGTGACGTTCTGGGTGAACAATCGAACAAATCAATTTTTTGTTGTGCTTGGACGCCTTAATTTTTATTCATGATTATAATTATACAGCCCACACTAAATGCGTGCTTTTTATATCACACTGCGGACTTCTCAGTGTCAACGAAGCCATCGTTGAGGCCGTCCCAGTCGTTTGCATTCCCATATTCGCCGATCAGCCTTTCAACTCGAAACATCTTCAAGCGACCGGTATGTCGGTCAAAATTGACTACCAGGACATCACCTACGACAGTCTGAAAGAAACTATCGTGAAAATGATCACCGATCCGACGTAAAAACGTGTGTATACTTTTATACGAATCCAACTGTTCATTGTGTGTATTTTCAGGGTGAAAGCAAAGGCTAAAGAACTGTCAGCGAAGTTCAAAGACCGGCCGATGTCGCCTTTAGACACCTCAGTGTACTGGGTGGAGTATGTCGTCCGCCACAGGGGAGCCAAACATTTGTTGTCACCCGCTCGCCATTTTTACTGGTTTCAGTTTTACAATCTCGATGTAGCTTTTATAATTGTATCAATCGGCTTATGTACTACGCATGCTGCTGTTAAACTCATCTTGTATTTAGTAAGACGCATCTTACGTTTGAAGTATGGTTCAAATACGAGACATGAGAAAATTAAAGGAAGTTAATACGGTCGTTTTCTATGTTATTTTTTAGGATATTTATTTGATACTTATTGTGCTCCGAGAATTATTTTTTAGTGAGAAAATACATAAAGCAAAATAAAAATGGTTTTATTCGGCATGTGGGTTTTTCAGCCGCTAAAGAGTTTGACACGTTTGTCTTGTCTTGTTCAGGACCCGCGAATACTCGGAGAAAACGCCACTGGACCAAAATTATTTTCATGCATATTATTTTCATGAAATAATAGAGAAGAAAGAAGTGGTGGCTCGTTCTTGAATTTAACGAATATTCAGCCAGGAAAATTTCAATTTCACCTATATTTAGCTGTTATTCGCCAGACTTTGGTTGCTGTCGTGGATGGCTATAGCTGGGTTCCGTGGGTACTAAAAATAAGTCATTAAACAAGCAATTTCGCCAATATACGCATACCTACCCTAGACGATAGGTATAACAGGTGGCGCACCAAGAGCACTTTTCTTGGAACAGAGTAGGACTGCCTACGTCATTCATAGACCAGAAATTCTCATTGCCTGACCGTCCCTTTAGGTTTGATAGTTACTTTTCTCTTTCTTAAACGGTGTAAAGATCCGTTTTTAGGGGGTAGGGGACCCCGACCAATGGGGGGCCCCCGGCTTGGAATAAAAATAATTACAAAATAATCTCTATGGAGAGAAAATCCTGGAAATTGGGGTTTTACAGAGCTAAACTCCGAATAATTTGGTTTTTGAAGAATTCAGCCCCAGAAAGTTGGGTTTTCGAACCACAAAAATCCGTGAAATTGACTTTGAAGGCGCCAGATTCACAAATAATGGTCTTGTAGTGTTGTTCCCCCCCCCCACTACAAGTTTGCGCTTCCCCCCCCCAGCCTCCCCTACAGATTTGTGTCCCACTAATATAGGACAAACTCGACAACTGTAAACTAGATAATGCTAAAAGGTCGTAAGAAGCTCAATTCCCCGGTTCTTCTCTGGGAGGGATTCTGTGGGGTGGCCTGCTTACAGGGTGAGAGCGATGGGCCAGCGCAGGCGCGACGACCGGAGTGGGAGGAAGCCTTGTCTTGAGTATGGCGAAGCAGAGCCGTCTCAATCTATGCGTGGGACTCGGCCGTGAAGGGTCAGCGATAGAATTCGGGTGCTCAGTCAGAATGAGAGTTGGAAGGAAAGAGTCGGTGCGGAGTGTGTATGCTAGTAGTGAGTCTGTTAAAGTCGTCGTCGCTCACTGTTCCGTCGTGAGTTCGTCCCAGTCGTCGTCACTCACTATACAGTCGTGAGCCCGTTTCCGTCGTCACTTGTTTACCTCGCCGACGCCTATCAATTAGCGTCCGAGTGCGGGGCCCAGACTAGAACTTCGAAAGTGCCGAAACCACCATCATCGGTCGTTGACTTTGTAAATGGGTGTTTGTGAATTGCGGCGCCTTGGCTATAGTGGTCCTGAGAAGTCCGTCGTACGTCAGTCGATCCTTGACACCACTACTAAACGGTCGCCCAACTGGGTCTCTCTGCCTTGGGGAGGGATATTTTGGGAGACGACATTTTCTGAGTACAGTTCGTTGTTCTAATCGTCGAGTTTGCCTTCTCTATTGTATTAAATAAAATGGTTACCATGAAAATTCGAGTGTTGCTTTCTTCCCTCATCCACCGGGGTAATAAAGTAGCGACCCCTAACTGAAACGCTAGTCTTAACACTCTCAGTGCTGATCGCCAAATACGTCTTTTGCGTCGGCCGGCTAGAAAAAACCTGCGTCTTCTGCAGGCTGGGCGTAGTAGATCTACTACACACCAGTCTTTTATCCCAGCCGGGTGTAGTAGAATTACTAAGCATCCAGACCTTACTGTCGGCCGGGTGTAGTAAATCTAATACCTACGTAACTTGTTTTTATTTAAAAAATGCAAGAAACAGGCCCGGAGGTAGCACATCATTAATTCGAGAATTCGACTTGGAGGAATCGATTTTTACGCGGGGAAAAGGGTCCGGCCGGGAGGTAAGACTGACTCATGTGCATCCGGCCGCTAGGGAAGACAGAGCGTAGTAGATCTACTACAGTCGGACGACAGGAAGAACCAAATGTAGTAAATCTACTACGTCAGCGCCTAAAGTGTTAAAAGATCCAGACATGTGAAAGTGAGCTAACACCCGAATGACCCGAAATGTCTATTTTAGCCAAATCAGCGAAATTCGGTTGCCAAAGTAGACCAAATCGTGAATTTTAAAAGAAAAGAAATCTGCCAAATTGAGGCTTCAAAGGGCCAAGTCCTGGAAATTCGATTTTTAAAGATTTCGTGAAATTGCATTTTCGAATGAGAGCAACCTCTCGAAATGGTCTTTTGAAGAAAACAACATTACGACTTACGAAATTGGATTATCGGTTAAGCCAAACCCCCGAAATTGGTATTTGAAAGGCCCAACCCCACTTAGTTTGTTTATTGAATTGAAACGGATCCCCAAAATTACTATTTTTAAGAGCAAAGTCCGATAAATTCAGTGCTTGAAGGAAGGTACGAAACTTGAGCGTTCTTGAACATCGGCCCCAGACAGCGATTTTGGCCCCAGGAACGACGTGTCTCAATGGAGGCCACTCTTACTATGCTAGCAGTCTGCCTACGCAGTTCGACAATTTTCTACTTTAGACTTTAGATTAAACTGATCTGTCTGTGTGTCCCGGCCAAGTTTGTGAACATTCCGCGTCCAACCCCTTTGCTTGCAGCCGCTTATTTAGGGCACATTTGACGGCTACAGAGCCGAGCAGTCAGGTAATTTCATTGGCCGGACTTGCAAAATATTCTGTCCATTATAGAAGTGCAAAACACTGTTCGGTTTAATCTTTAATCTGCTATTAATGTGCTGTTTAATGTTTAATCTGCTATTGATTGCAAAAAAGCCCGCAGTTTCATGACTGAATCGCCTATTTATTTGCATTTTCAGGGCGTGAATCGTCAGTTTTTAGCCATTATTAGAGTGCGTGGAACCAATTTAGCTGTTTTTAGGAAGCCAAGGCCACGTTTGGTGCGCGAATCGGTCGATTTAGCCATTTTTAGGGCGGGAATCATGAACTTTTAAGGCATTTTCATGGCGCCCTAATCCTGCGTCTAGCAATTTATAGAGCGCTAGAAGTCTAGCATCTTTTTAGGATAACGTCATTTTTCTGGACAAAATGCGAGTAACTCGCTTCCCAGCTGACATTCTACAAATGTTGACGATGGATTTGGGAAGAGCACACTCTTTCCTGTCAGGACTACCTATTTTTGTCAAAAAATAACTGTTTCTGTGTCCTCGGCAGCTCCTCAGAGTTTTGCGAAACAGTAATTTTTATTTTTTCAATGAAATTCAATCACCATTTGTCCACACTAAATCTCCGCCTATCGACTTTCGATGGATCAGAAAAACTTCTTCAACGTGTCCTTTTCAAAATTACTCATGAGCATTTGTTTATTAATTGGCGATTTTTCGGCAGAAATGACAGTTTTTTTTTTTTTTTAGAAAAAAGAGTGATTTTACTATTCAAAATCGCTTGTTTTGCTCTGTAAATTCAAGCAATCCTTGCGAATTTCAACGTGCGAAAAATAATTAAAACATCATCTGAAGGGGTCCTTGGATTGTAACTGAATGTTAACGCTCACCTAAGCATCAAAAGATATCGTTTCGGCAGCTGGCTGTCGTCGCTGTCAAATAGAGTGCACTTCACTACTACGAATTTCAGTGAATTAGCGATTATTTGGCAGAAATTGTCAAATAATAGTATATTGTGTACCTTGGCGGGAAAGCGTGTGTTTGCCGGGCCGAGACGAATCGTCGAGGACCGGCGAAGCACTTTCCCGGCAAGGTGCACTTACTATTTTCTTTCCGGAATGATAGGAAAACTCGATTTTGCTGCCTCCGTAGGGAGGGGAAAGAGGGACTTTTCCGGGCTAGCCTCACAAAGTCGCAAGACAAAGTAGCGCCCCAAGCGGATTTTTGAAGAAAATGCATACTTTCCACGGCTAGCCCGAGAAAACTTTGCCGGGCTAGCCCGGAAAAGTCCTTCTTTCCCATCCCTACGGAGGCAGCAAAATTGAGTTTTTTCATCATGTAGGAAAGAAAAGTAAATAATCACACCAAGTGGTAATTTTTGTCGCATAATCGCAAATTAACTGAACACGTCGAACTTCGTAGAAGAGAAATACACTTCATTCAACAGCCAGCTGCCGGAGCGACATTTGATGGATACTCTGGTAGAAGTTCACAGTCAGTTACATTTAATTGACCACTTCGGGTGAGGGTTTCATGACGCTGAGCATGTTGAAATACGCGGGGATTGCTTGAATTTACAGGTCAAAAAGCGATTTTGAATAGAAAAATCACTCTGTTTTCTATAAAACTGTCATTTCTGCCGAAAAATCGCCAATTAACTAAACAAATGCTCATGAGTAATTTGGAAAGGGACACGTTGAAGAAGTTTTTCTGATCTATCGAAAGTCGATAGGCGGAGATTTAGTATGGACAAGTGGTGATTGACTTTCATTGAAAAAATAAAAATTCCTGTTTCGCAAAACTTTGAGGAGCTGCCGAGGACACAGAAACAGTTATTTTTGGACTAAAATAGATAGTCTAGATAGTCCTGACAGGGTAGAGTGTGTTCTTCCCGAATCCATCGTCAAAAGTTGTAGAATTGTAGAGACACCAGTACCACACAGTTTCAGTTGTACTTACAGACGCTGAAGATGGCGAGCAGCCGAAACCGGTTCGTTTCTAACGCATCTCAACGAGGGAAGACAGACAACGTAGGCTCCTACGGGTACAGTTTGATGCATGCATTACCTACTAACCCTCGTAGTCTAAGCGATCACACTAACAATATTAATTCTACAGCTAGTCAAGCTTTATTATTTGAACGCTTTGAAGTATCAAAAATGTTAAATTTATACCAACTCAAAACATTGAAACTGCACACGACTATAGCTAACATTTGGTTCAACAAACAATGCCACACACACGATATTACACCTAACTGCATACACATAAATACAAAAATCAACACATATGCCTCGAGGTTCGCTATGAAGAGAGCACGGAGGGAATGGTTGCGAGAGCTGAGTTGAGATCGTTGTATATTAAAAAAGATGAACTAAACAAGGCCCTTTTAAACTCCATCTCCAGTTGACCAACAAAATACCAATTTCGCACTTACTGGACATTATCACTCACATTAGAAAAACTACACATAAGACCATAACGAAAAAATACAAAACTCTACAAAACAAATTAGACAAGCTCACACCAAAAAAGACTACAAAGACTTACAGTGACCTGAAGTTCTTTCCCAGACTAGTAAATAATGACCACTACTACACTAACTAAGGAGGAAACTGACTTACTTGAGAAAGGATTAAAACACAATATACAGAGAGATATCGAACAAAATATCGTTGATAGTGAGCACGCAATTTCCTTTTTACCAGAAGAAGAACAAGAACACTGTAGACATCTCGTCGCTGAACTGATAACAAAAAACGCCCACGACTACGACCACACAGACAACAAGGACAACAGGACAATGGAAGAACTCCGTACGGAACTGAAAAAAGAAAACATAATAGTGACCAAAGCTGACAAAGGCAACACCACAGTACTAATTATTAACAAACAAACGTACGTTGAGAAAACAAATGACTTTATCAAGAAAGCCGGTTGTATCAGGCTAAGCGAAGATCCAACAGAACAGCTCCAATCCCATATCCGAAAAATACTGAAAGAATCATCCGACATCATTCCCACATACCTGTCACCCAATTTTTTCTTTACACTTAAACCTTTCCACCCTGTACATACAAAGCGTACAATAATACAAATTAGATAAGTAGCCGTAGTTGCCTACGTTGTCAGTCATACCTTGTTGAGGAGCGTCCAAGACAAACCGTTTTCGCCTGTTCGGCGAAACCTCAAACGCATTCGTCGATGGGGCGCAGCCAATCACAAAAAAATCGAAATAAACTGCTCAAGGGTAACTAAAGTTTACAACAAGTTATTGGGGGGGAGTTGACCTTCCAGGGATGTTGATTGCTCTCTACAGAACCCCATTCAAAAACAGGAGGTGGTATCTGTCAATATTTGCCCATTTCGTGGATATCATAGTTTGTAACGCATGGCTTTTGTATAGGAGAGAAAAAGGGGCGAACAATCCGTCGCTGAAACAAATTCGAGTTGACCTGGCAAGCTCTCTTCTAACATTTCAAAGGAAAAAGAAAAAAGGAAGGCCCTCGTCCCGTCATGCAAACTTTGTCCAAAAGAAATCTTTCCCAACAGTAATTCCAGATGCTGTTCGGAAAGATCAAATACTCCATTTCAGTTTTTTGTAAAGAGAATTTCATGATGATTAACTTCTTTGCTATGCATCAATGTCGTAACGTCAACGGCGAGGACGCTACAACGCATTGTTCATAAAAAGCAGTGAAGGGGTTCGAGAATAGTGTCACTTTTAACACTATTATCTCTTAAGCGGTTGAAGCTACAAAAATCTTGTCGAAGACTAATTTTTGAGGAATTTTGTCAACTTTGTTTTGTTATCCTATGAATGTTTGGGTGGGACCTAATATACAGGGAGATATCGAACAAAATATCGTTGATAGTGAGCACGCAATTTCCTTTTTGCCAGAAGAAGAACAAGAACACTGTAGTGTAGACATCTCGTCGCTGAACTGATAACAAAAAACGCCCATGACTACGACCACACAGACAACAGGACAATGGAAAAACTCCGTACGGAACTGAAAAAAGAAGACATAATAGTGACCAAAGCTGACAAAGGCAACACCACAGTACTAATTATTAACAAACAAACGTACGTTGAGAAAACAAATGACTTTATCAAGAAAGCCGGTTGTATTAGGCTAAGCGAAGATCCAACAGAACAGTTCCAATCCATATCCGAAAAATACTGAAAGAATCATCCGACATCATTCCCACATCCCTGTCACCCAATTTTACCAAATGTTTCTTTACACTTAAACCTTTCCACCCTGTACATACAAGGCGTGCAATAATACAAATTAGATAAGTAGCCGTAGTTGCCTACGTTGTCAGTCATACCTTGTTGAGGAGTGTCCAAGACAAGCCGTTTTCGCCTGTTCGGCGAAACCTCAAACGCATTCGTCGATGGGATGCAGCCAATCACAAAAAAATCGAAATAAACTGCTCAAGGGTAACTAAAGTTTACAACAAGTTAATGGGGGGGGAGTTGACCTTTCAGGGATGTTGATTGCCTCTACAGAACCCCATTCAAAAACAGGAGGTGGTATCTGTCAATATTTGCCCATTTCGTGGATATCATAGTTTGTAACGCATGGCTTTTGTATAGGAGAGAAAAAGGGGCGAACAATCCGTCGCTGAAACAAATTCGAGTTGACCTGGCAAGCTCTCTTCAAACATTTCAAAGGAAAAAGAAAAAAGGAAGGCCCTCGTCCCGTCATGCAAACTTTGTCCAAAAGAAATCTTTCCCAACAGTAATTCCAGATGCTGTTCGGAAAGATCAAATACTCCATTTCCCAAAACACTCAGAGAGTTTGAAAAGTGGCCGGTGTCGTTTTTGATCCACTGGAGAAACTACCATAATGTGTGACAAAGTCTGCGTTCGCCTCTGTTTCTTGAGAAAGAAGAACTGTTTTGCTCAATTTCATGAATAGTCAATTAGCTTCTAGTCCCAATAAAAATAAGTACCTGACTAACAACTCTGTGATTTTGCTGTGAATTTCCTAGAGTAAGCACATAATTTAACTTGTGAGACTGAATTTCGAAGTCATCGTGATTTTAGTGATATATACTGATATTTTTCTTATGTTACTCGTTTGTTTACCATTACATACCAGTTCTTTCAATTACAATTTAATTTTATTTTTGTCTTTCAAGTTCTTATTACAAAAATTATACGTTTTTTTTCAATTTTTATTTTGTTCCTGTCTTTTCGGACTTTTTATCCTCGTGGAATTGTATTATACAACGTACAATGATTAGGTTCGCTTGGACGGACTACGTATGATCTATCATACACAGCCGGGAAATCACGGCAAATTTTGATTTTTTTTTTTTTTTTTTACTAATTGATGGGGCCCCTAACTGGGTATAAAAGCATTTTAAAAAAATAAATAACCAAAACTTGGAGTTTGTACGTTTAAGGGTAATCTCAATTCGATTGCCCAGTCCAAATATGAAATGTTTGTTCTTACGTTTTGTGGTCAGTTATAATATTTTTTTGTTTTTTAATTAGGTACTGCGAAATTTCAATACTTATCTAAACCCCCCCACCACCATCTATGCCCATCGCGCCCCAACGAAAACCAAAACTCTACGCCTCTGGTTGGCTGGACGCACTAAAAAAATGACAACGAACGTAATTGTAATTTATTCGTGGAAGTGAAAAGGAATTGGTAATTTGTGATTAAACCTCTTTTGGGCATTAATTTGTACTTAATTACTCAAAAGGCTGTAATTTGCCCACCCCCTGTACACAACCATCAGGAGAAACCTCCAATTTCGCCAATATTTAGCTCGAAAATGTTGGTGATTTCGTGGATATCATAGTTTGTAACGCATGGCTTTTGTATAGGAGAGAAAAAGGGGCGAACAATCCGTCGCTGAAACAAATTCGAGTTGACCTGGCAAGCTCTCTTCAAACATTTCAAAGAAGAAAAAAAAAATATTTCCTAAAAGTGAAAACAATGCTTCCGTAACTCGGAAGCAAAATCGAACGCGTTACAACGTTTGAAGCTCTACTGTGGCTGGACCTTTTGTGGTTGGACTTGGATCTATGTATACTGTGGATCGGAGCTTCCTTGTGGTTGGGGCTTTACTGTGTGGTTTGAGCTTTAATATGGTTAGAGCTTTTTAATGGCTGGTGCTTTGCTGTGGTTTAAACTTTGCTGTGGTTGGAGCATTGCTTGAAATCTGAAAAATGTTTTTTTTGTGAGCATTGACGAAACAAAATGTGGTGAAGTATAGCGTCACTTTTAACACTATTATCTCTTAAGCGGTTGAAGCTACAAAAATCTTGTCGAAGACTAATTTTTGAGGAATTTTGTCAACTTTGTTTTGTTATCCTATGAATGTTTGGGTGGGACCTACAGTTTACGAACTACAGGTAATAAAGTGAAAAATTATGCACGTTTTTCTACGTCCAGCAGCTAGCTCGTGGGCTAGAGGCGGGGACTTTTGAGTACACCATCTCCAGACCCCTCCGAACAAATCCCAATCACAACTTTGGAGTTACCAGCTGGTTCAATCTACTACCTTTCTTTTACTAGACTAATGCCCGTATTTATGAACGTTCCTTGACGTTAAGGAACCCTTGAAATTCATTAAAACATATGTTTTTGTTGTGATCAAAACTGTTCTCAACGGTGCCTTGACTCAAGGAAGCTTTAAGTAACGTTCATAAATATGGGCCTAAATATGTTTTCTTCGGTTATTGTTGTTTCAAGGGAAACAACATAGAAACTATGTCCACCACTCCTCAATACTCTATGACACAATGTCATCTCACAAACAGCTCAGATCAGTCAGATCTTTCTCTTGTGTAGACTGCCAATAGCTCCAACGATTACTAGAAAAAAGTAAAACGACTGCTATAAACTGTTCGGTTTTCTTTCATTCGAATTTAATAGAGTAGGTACCTACCTATAATTACGAGAGTATAAACATCTGAGCTGTTTGTGAGATGAACTGGCCGTTTGTTGTGGTCGTTTGTTTGTCCTCGTTCGGTCGCAACCAACAATGAAAAGGCCTCCGCAGTCCCCGGCACCGAAAAAACAATTCCTCTTGGCATGGCTGCCTCGCCCAAACTGGTGGCAGTGGTGGCTCACCTTGCCTCGCTTGACTCGCCTCAATTGTTTCGCTTACTGTAAACACCCCACGTTGCGCAAGGCTTCCTCGCGAGGAAGTTTCGCGCAGTTTCGAGGAAGCCTCGCGCAACGTACAGGCACCTTAAGAGGTTCTTCTCAATTTCATCGGTGAATTCGATATTTCCCCCATTCCAACCGCGAATAAGCGATAAGTTTCCATATTGGCCGCGATTTTCTTAATTTTTGATGTACATTAGCGCTTTTAGCTAATTGGCTGCAAAGTTGCCTCCGGAAGCCTTTCAATTTTCTCAATTTTCTGTGAATTAGCAAATTTTCTCAATTAAAACCCCAATTAGCCATTTATCCTTATTATAACCACACAACATTAGCGTTTTTCCTCACTTTAGCCGCTAAAATTATAGATTTTTATACCTTTCAGCCACGAATTAGAGTTTTTACCCAATTTGCGTCGCGAACTACGTAAAGCTTTTTCTGAATTTGGCTGTGAATTAGCGATTTTTTCACTTTCTGGCACAAAGCTACCTTTAGAAGCTGCGAATTTGACGTTTTGTCCATTTAAATAGCAAATTAGCGTTTTTCCTCACTTCAGCGCTTCTCAATTTTATCGGTGGATTAGCGAATTTTCGCGGTGAATTAGCGTTATTTCTGAGTTTTTGCGGTGAGTTCGTATTTTTCTTGATCTTAACCGCTAATGAGCCATTTTTCTCAATTTCATTCATGAACTAGCGCTTTTTCTGTAATTTATTCGCGGAAGCTTTAAGGAAATATGAGCCACGAAGTAGCGCTTTTTCTTACTTCTGTCCGTGAATTAGTAGCGTACCGATACAGGGGTGAGGGGGCCGGATCGCCGCGAGCACCCTATCTGGGCCTAAAAAGGTGAATATTAAGGATGTATAGCTATGTCTCCACTTGTGCGCTTTCGTCCTTTCAACACGCCTTTTCAACTTTCAACAACGCATGCGTCCAAGCTATGCACCCAAATTCTGATATCCTTCCAGCTTTTTGAGGCATGCAATAGCGCATTCCTCACGTTCAACACACCGCCTGCTATGACGCATGGCTCTGGCGCACGCGCAGGGGCGGATACAGGGGGTGGACGATCGGGCTGAGCCCCCCTGAGCCAGTTTGGCCGGCGGAGGGCCGATGCCTGCCCCCCCCCCCTCCAACTCTTTGACGGATCCTAGTCCTCCTGAGAAAACTGGTAACTACAGATTAATTTTTCTCGGTAATGGTCCTTAAGGTAAACCTACAGAATCCCGGAATTGGCCTATTATAGGTACAATGAGAAAAATGAGAAAACCTATCAAGTAGGGTTTTCTTAAAACCGGGACAACCTTCAACCCATGACTCAAGACACAAGGCTGTTTTATAGCGTATAGCTTAGCAGTTGGTTCAAAATTCACTCATTGAGAACACCCGAATACACGTACTCTAAAGGACTGGCGCAGCAGTTTGTGCCTCACCCTCATATGCTGCATACATTTTCCCCATAATTTGCTGTCTTATATCTGTACCGATACCGATTTTATGGTCCCGTTGCAATCTTCAGGGAACTGAGACTGAGCGTTAGGACTTGATCGGGGACTTAGACATACTTTCTCGTTAGATTCAGCTCAGCAAAGCAGATTGTAATCTTTGTGTGTAGTTTTTTCTCTTCCACCCAGGGGCGCCGTGTCCTTAGGAGCGCGTCTAGCAAAATGAGCAGGGGAGAAGGAAGGTGGATGAGAAAAAATGACATAAGAAGCCCATTTGACTTATGAATATTTCAAAACTATAAAATAGCCGAAAATTGAATTTTTTTTTTCAATTTTCCTCTACACTTTGTCCACGAATAGGCGATTTTCCTTAATCTTAGCTGCGAAGAAGCGTTTTTATCCCATGTTAGCGATTTTTTTCAATTTGTTCCATGAATTGAAGTTTTCCTAGATTTTTGCAGGAAATTAGCGTTTTTTTACCTTTTCAGCAGTGAATTAGCACTTTGAGCTGCAAGTATAGCGTTTTTCGTTGATTTCCGCAGCGCCAATTAATTAGTTAATTTCTCAATACTGGCCGCAATTTTTTTTTTTTCAACTTTTAGCTAGAGACTATAGCGCTTTTTCCAGGTATACGTCCGAAGTTGCCTTCAGAAGCAACAGATTATTGTCTTTTGCTGAATTTTAGCCCCGAGTCAGCGTTATTACTGAATTTTAGTCATGAATTGGCGTTTTCTATAATATAGCCGTGAATTAGCCGATTTTTTTCATTTGAATCCGCGAATGAACGTTTTTTCTAGACTATCCGCAAATTATCGAACTTTTTACAAATTTTAGCTGCCAAGTAATTATCTATTCTTTTCAATTAAGTCCGCGACATTGGATTGTTCCAAGTTTAGCCGCTAAGTAGCGCTTTTTGTCAAACTTCATTAGAGAAGCTATTTTTCTCAATTTTTGCCGTGGATTAGCGTATGTCCCAATTTTATCAGCTAATTAGCCATTCTTCTCAATTTCAGCAGTGAATTGTGGCTTTTCACTTTTTTATCCGCGAACAGGCAATTTTTTTGCAATTTCAGATGCGAACTTGTCATTTTTCTCGATTTTAGCCCCGAATTAGCGTGTTTTTTTCTATCGTATAGCCTTAGCGTTTTTTTTTGCCTTTTAGCGCTTGCAGAGAAGCAAAAACTGCCTCACGTCTCAATTTTACCAACAGCAAATTAGCTTATTTTCTTCATTTTAGGCATAAAGTGGCATCTATACACCGCGAATCAGCTATTTTTTCTCAATTTCGGTCTGGATGTTTCATCGAGATTCCGCGAATGAAGGCTTTTGAACAGTTTTTTCCACAAATACTAGCGATTTTTCCAAATTTTTTGCAGCCGTTGGTACTTGCCTGCAAGAATAGCATATTAGTACGCCTTTTCATCTTTATCCGCTTACGGACCTAAGAAAAACAAACTGGGGAGCAGCGTATTCTCTCTATTTTAGCCGCGAAGTTACCCGAAGTTGAATAAGCGCTTTTGTGGGCTAAATGGATTATTCAGCTACACTCCTTGCTGATCACCTGCAAGCACTCCATCCTGGGTCGGATGGATTGAAAATCGTCGAAAGGAGCCAATATCGCTGTCAAACTGCACGCCAAAAACTCGTTTTCACGTACCTACAAACATGAACATAAGCTATGTCATCACTAGTGCCTTTTCGCGTGCGTCAGAGCCATGCGTCATAGCAGGCGGTGTGTTGAACGTGAGGAATGCGCTATTGCATGCCTCAAAAAGCTGGAAGGATATCAGAATTTGCGTGCATAGCTTGGACGCATGCGTTGTTGAAAGTTGAAAAGGCGTTGAACGAAAGCGCACATGTGGAGACATAGCTATACATCCTTAATATTCACCTTTTTAGGCCCACATAGGGTGCTCGCGGCGATCCGGCCCCCTCACCCCTGTCTCGGTACGCTACTAATTCACGGACAGAAGTAAGAAAAAGCGCTACTTCGTGGCTCATATTTCCTTAAAGCTTCCGCGAATAAATTACAGAAAAAGCGCTAGTTCATGAATGAAATTGAGAAAAATGGCTCATTAGCGGTTAAGATCAAGAAAAATACGAACTCACCGCAAAAACTCAGAAAAAACGCTAATTCACCGCTAAAATGGCGAAAAATCGCTAATCCACCGATAAATTGAGAAGCGCTGAAGTGAGGAAAAACGCTAATTTGCTATTTAAATGGACAAAACGTCAAATTCGCAGCTTCTAAAGGTAGCTTTGTGCCAGAAAGTGAAAAAATCGCTAATTCACAGCCAAATTCAGAAAAAGCTTTACGTAGTTCGCGACGCAAATTGGGTAAAAACTCTAATTAGTGGCTGAAAGGTATAAAAATCTATAATTTTAGCGGCTAAAATGAGGAAAAACGCTAATGTTGTGTGATTATAATAAGGATAAATGGCTAATTGGGGTTTTAATTGAGAAAATTTGCTAATTCACAGAAAATTGAGAAAATGGCAAGCCGAGGATTCCGGAGGCAACTTTGCAGCCAATTAGATAAAAGCGCTAATTTACATAAAAAATTGAGAAAATCGCGGCTAAAATGGAAACGTATCGCTCATTCGCGGCTGGAATGGGGGAAATATCGAATTCACTGATGAAATTGAGAAGAACCTCTAAAGTGTTGAAAAAAGTGTGAAAAAAAAAGTTTTTCGACAAGACGGGTGGGTGGATAGCGCTGGCTAGTGGGTAACTAAAGCATTTTCGGCTATGCGTCTACATAACGTTTTTGTGCGTCCAGGTACGAACTATCACCAGTGCAAGTGTGTCACGTTCCTCCTGAATCAGTCCTGTATAAATGTATATTGGGCCGATATTTTCCCAGTGCCGCGGGCCGGACAAATCTGTGTCTCCGCCCCTGGTGCGAAGATCTCAGGCGAAATCTGTAAGAAAAGCGAGTAAGAAGAAAAACTGCCAGCATAGGCTAGGAAAGGGGTGGATTAAAACACCCCTCCCCCTGCCATCCTTTCTAGGGGTGCTGCAAACAAATTCTCCCCACGAACGAAGTGTAATAGGGGGCGGGGGGTGGACCGCTTCACGTTCTTGTTAGGGGCGGCAGAGGAGCGGGTTATATCTCTCACTTCATCTCACACACTCTCTCTCTCACACCCGTATAAAGAGCTACTCCTGCACCTTAATAAAGTTCATTCGAACGCCAGCATGCACCACGCTTACACTTTGCTGGTTATGGCAAGTATCGTAGCCTCAGCTCCCACGTATGCTTCAGGTAAGTGAAAAGAGGGGAAAAAAAGAAAAACATTGATGAACACCCATTTTGTTACGGAAAAGTATGGGATATGCACGACTGGACCCGACCCCTCTGCACCGCCGATCGTTCGCGGCTTATTTAGCATTTTCATAGGCTTCAATAAGGAATTTTTGAATTTTATATTCACTGCGAATACAGAGAAAAATATGGGCATACATGATACTTGATGCTACTCTCATTCAGACCTCAATCACAGAGACTGAACGCAAGAAATTGCTAACGCTTTATTATATTTACCACTCAGACGTGTGCCCAGAATTGAACCGCATTTAGGGCGTACCCGTTGCCATTAAACATTATACACAAAAATAAAGATACAATGTTAATTTAACTTTCATTTAATTAATCGATTTTAATTTATACTCTTTGGATTTTTGGGGAGATATATAAATTGAATAATGGTTTCTAGGGAGGCGAAACACCCCAGGGTGTCCCCGCAAGTTTATTACATTCATACGACGTAAGTACGACATATTTCATTAAGACACGTTTTTTCTTTGTTGAAAGTTTATTATGAAGAAAGATTATTGAACCGTTTTGTCTCTGGGGCCACAATTTTCACTTTTAATCCCAACCTCTTGTACTCGCGCTTTATTAATTTTCAAAACGGAGTGGAAGTGAAATTTCTTAAAGCCAAAAGTTAATCCCCCCGAGAGGAAATTATTACGGTGGGAATAGGGCGAGGTATATGTATACATGTTCTGATCACCTGCAAGCACTCCATCCTGGGTCGGATGGATTGAAAATCGTCGAAAGGAGCCAATATCGCTGTCAAACTGCACGCCAAAAACTCGTTTTCACGTACCTACAAACATGAACATAAGCTATGTCATCACTAGTGCCTTTTCGCGTGTGTCAGAGCCATGCGTCATAGCAGGCGGTGTGTTGAACGTGAGGAATGCGCTATTGCATGCCTCAAAAAGCTGGAAGGATATCAGAATTTGCGTGCATAGCTTGGACGCATGCGTTGTTGAAAGTTGAAAAGACGAAAGCGCACAAGTGGAGACATAGCTATACATCCTTAATATTCACCTTTTTAGGCCCACATAGGGTGCTCGCGGCGATCCGGCCCCCTCACCCCTGTCTCGGTACGCTACTAATTCACGGACAGAAGTAAGAAAAAGCGCTACTTCGTGGCTCATATTTCCTTAAAGCTTCCGCGAATAAATTACAGAAAAAGCGCTAGTTCATGAATGAAATTGAGAAAAATGGCTCATTAGCGGTTAAGATCAAGAAAAATACGAACTCACCGCAAAAACTCAGAAAAAACGCTAATTCACCGCTAAAATGGCGAAAAATCGCTAATCCACCGATAAATTGAGAAGCGCTGAAGTGAGGAAAAACGCTAATTTGCTATTTAAATGGACAAAACGTCAAATTCGCAGCTTCTAAAGGTAGCTTTGTGCCAGAAAGTGAAAAAATCGCTAATTCACAGCCAAATTCAGAAAAAGCTTTACGTAGTTCGCGACGCAAATTGGGTAAAAACTCTAATTCGTGGCTGAAAGGTATAAAAATCTATAATTTTAGCGGCTAAAATGAGGAAAAACGCTAATGTTGTGTGGTTGTAATAAGGATAAATGGCTAATTGGGGTTTTAATTGAGAAAATTTGCTAATTCACAGAAAATTGAGAAAATGGCAAGCCGAGGCTTCCGGAGGCAACTTTGCAGCCAATTAGCTAAAAGCGCTAATTTACATCAAAAATTGAGAAAATCGCGGCTAAAATGGAAACGTATCGCTCATTCGCGGTTGGAATGGGGGAAATATCGAATTCACCGATGAAATTGAGAAGAACATCTTAAGTGTTGAAAAAAGTGAGAAAAAAAAAACGTTTTTCGACAAGACGGGTGGGTGGATAGCGCTGGCTAGTGGGTAACTAAAGCATTTTCGGCTATGCGTCTACATAACGTTTTTGTGCGTCCAGGTACGAACTATCACCAGTGCAAGTGTGTCACGTTCCTCCTTAATCACTCCGGTATAAATGTATATTGGGCCGATATTTTCCCAGTGCCCCGGGCCGGACAAATCTGTGTATCCGCCCCTGGTGCGAAGATCTCAGGCGAAATCTGTAAGAAAAGCGAGTAAGAAGAAAAACTGCCAGCATAGGCTAGGAAGGGGGTGGATTAAAACACCCCTCCCCCTGCCATCCTTTCTAGGGGTGCTGCAAACAAATTCTCCCCACGAACGAAGTGTAATAGGGGGCGGGGGGTGGACCGCTTCACGTTCTTGTTAGGGGCGGCAGAGGAGCGGGTTATATCTCTCACTTCATCTCACACACTCTCTCTCTCACACCCGTATAAAGAGCTACTCCTGCACCTTAATAAAGTTCATTCGAACGCCAGCATGCACCACGCTTACACTTTGCTGGTTATGGCAAGTATCGTAGCCTCAGCTCCCACGTATGCTTCAGGTAAGTGAAAAGAGGGGAAAAAAAGAAAAACATTGATGAACACCCATTTTGTTACGGAAAAGTATGGGATATGCACGACTGGACCCGACCCCTCTGCACCGCCGATCGTTCGCGGCTTATCTAGCATTTTCATAGGCTTCAATAAAGAATTTTTGAGTTTTATATTCACTGCGAATACAGAGAAAAATATGGGCATACATGATACTTGACGCTACTCTCATTCAGACCTCAATCACAGAGACTGAACGCAACAAATTATAATGCTTTATTATATTTACCACTCAGACGTGTGCCCAGAATTGAACCGCATTTAGGGCATACCCGTTGCCATTAAACATTATACCCAAAAATAAAGATACAATGTTAATTTAACTTTCATTTAATTAATCGATTTTAATTTATACTCTTTGGATTTTTGGGGAGATATATAAATTGAATAATGGTTTCTAGGGAGGCGAAACACCCCAGGGTGTCCCCGCAAGTTTATTACATTCATACGACGTAAGTACGACATATTTCATTAAGACACGTTTTTTCTTTGTTGAAAGTTTATTATGAAGAAAGATTATTGAACCGTTTTGTCTCTGGGGCCACAATTTTCACTTTTAATCCCAACCTCTTGTACTCGCGCTTTATTAATTTTCAAAACGGAGTGGAAGTGAAATTTCTTAAAGCCAAAAGTTAATCCCCACGAGAGGAAATTATTACGGTGGGAATTGGGCGAGGTATATGTATACATGTTCGGATCATGACTCAATTTATACAATGTTATGTGTAGTAAACCTGATTTCCATCACCTATAAATCTTGGATATCCTGAGTTTTAACAGGAACTTTTGACCGGGTACCTCAAAATAACAAAAAATCCCAACATTTTTCTTAAAACAAATAACGACAATCAACGCCCTCGAAACTGACTTTCAGCCGCCCTTGAAATGTCATTTTCAAGAATTAAATTCACGAATTCAACAGAGTTCGTTCCCATCATACAATTAAATCATATCGTAGGGGCGGCCGACCATTCAAAGAACAAATTCCGCTATTTGGCTCTCACAAAAAAGTAATCTCGCGGGTTAGGTTCATATTATAACCCGAATTTCACGTTTTGATTTCAAAACCACATTTTGCGGTTGGACTCTCCCAACAAAACATTTCGTGGGCTGGCTCTTTGAAACCTCCTAATGCAAACGTGAGTTTGGCTAGGTCAAATACAAAATTTCGTGAGTTTGACACTCTCAAAAACCAATTGCATCGGTTTGACTGTTTGAGAAAAAAATGTTTTGTCATGGGGGGGGGGGATATAGTTCAAAAAACCAATTATGCTCATACGAAAACCAAATTCCACGAATATGACCCTTAAAAAAACCGAATTTCGAAGCTTACCCTTTCTGAAAAAAGCTGTCAGGGGCCCTATTCTTGAAATTGTGAGAATTTTACAATATTGCTTGGAGAGAAGTGAAAGCACTGTTGTCTGGGCTGCAGAGTGTTTCAGGGATTCAAGAATACCATTTGTTAGCAATACTGGAATCAATGCAATAAAATCCACGGAAAATCCTTCGTAACGGTCGAAAACCCGTCAATCCGCGAAACGGCTGCTCAGCTTAGGAACAGGATTTTAAGGGTTTTAACCTTTCAATTTGGATGTAATTCATCGACTCAAAACTCGGCAAGTCATTCCCAGTAAAGTTCTCAGAGAAGATCGATTCCTCTACTGCACCTCTGTTGGAAAACTGTCGTTGTAGCCTTCTACTCTGGATTTTCTGTCCGACAACTGGCAAATACCCCCCCCCCTCGTGTCCCTCCGGAAAACGAACTTCAATTAATTTTTGTCGCCTGTTAACCATTTAGGCTCGATAAATAGTATTTTAGCCTCGCAAAATTACCCGTCCACAGCAGAGACGGCCTGCAGTTTGTTATTCAGGAACTCACAGCACATCAAACAATATACTATGTACTCCATTTTACGACATCCACACTACTTTCACAGAAATACTGAAAGATAAATGGCAGTCTGATTATCAAAAACAGACAAAAGGCTATTTATACGAGTATAAATCCATCAATCCCCTTGTATTACCTAAACCTTGGGGTTCCTCAATGTAAATTTATCTTTTATAATCAAATATTGGTATATGCAATGAATGTTTGACTAAAATAGGACGAAAAACCAATACAACATGCAATCAGACTGACAATCTTGAACATAAAATAATGGAATGTACAAAAAACACAGATCAAAATTTTTGAATTCCCTATATAAAATATTGCACCACAATAGATCTCATAGGTCGAGTTTGGTAGAGATAGTTTCTTTTGGGCTTCCCTCCCCGTTTAACAACAAAAAAAAAAAAGTATACAAAATATAAAATATTAATCGCTACATTCACCTTTTACACAATACTCCCGAATATTATAATAAGACATACAGAATTAGTAAAGTTCATGAACGATAACAATATGGAATTATAGTAACTTTATCAACGTCTCATCATCAATGAATTTGAAGCACATGACTTATTTAAATAAATATCAAATTATTAAATGTTAAATAAACTGATGATATAAAATATTATTTATTCTAATTTACATTGCTACATACATTCTTTAATTATTACGACCACTTATATTTATGCAGTGTACAACTATTTACTGACACCACTCAATTACTTATTCCAACCAAAAAACAAAATAGTAATAAATTCAGATATACATAATAAACAATTAAATAAAAACGAATGTCGGCTAATGGATCTCGTTAGCATAATCCTTACAAAAAAAAAAAAAAACTCACAGGCCACTGCCAATACATCAAACAGTATCGGCATTAAGGGATTAAGGGCCGGGGGAGACCGCTCGGGGGTACCGTATCCTAAGGAGGGGAGGTGGACGAGGCAAAATAATCTAAGAAGCGCATTTAATTTATGAATATTTAAAAACTATAGAATGCGAAACAAATTAGTTTAAAAGGATCGTTGGGATTGTCTAGAGATCTACAGAGGCCAGGGCGCTCAGAAAAGTAATTCACAGCAAATATTTCAGCAGGTTGGCTATCAAGTAACTCGATGGAAATGTGTGTCCAGTTGTGGGTACTGGCTTACTATTTTTTAAATTATTTAATTTCGCCTCCCGTTCAAACGTTTCAAAGTTCCAAGTTTTAGCCCCGAAGTTGCCATCAGATCCACGAATTGATAAGTTTCCAATTACAGGCGAAAAATTGATTTTTTTTTTAAATCAATTTTAGCCGCGAATTACAACCTCTTCTACACTTTATCCGCGAATTAGTGATTTTCCTCAACTTTAGCTGCGAATTACTACTTTCTCTCAATTTTAACGCCTAACTAGCGTTTTCATCCCATATTTGAAATTGTTCTCAATTGTTTGCCACTAATTGGAGTTTTCTTCATTTTTTCTGCAAATTAGCAATTTTTACCTTTTTAACAGCGAAGAGCAAATCAGAGCGAGCTGCAAATTAGCGTTTGCCTTAATTTCAGCCGCGCCAATTAGTGATTTTTCTCAATATTGGTCGCAAATTAGCGAGGTTATGAACTATTTTAGCCCCGTATTATCAATTTTTTTTTTTACTTTTAGGATTGTGCCAATTTTAGCCGCTAATTAGCCATTCTTCTAAATTTCAGTCATGAATTTCGCAGAAGCTGCGAATTAGCGGCTTTTCTCTTTTGTGTTCCCGAATGGGCGATTTTTTGCAATTTCAATTGCGAATTTGCTATTCTTCTCTATTATTAGCCCCGAATTAATGTTTATATTTTGTTTTCACTATTATAGCCGCTATTAGCGTTTTTCTTGCATGTTTTGCCCTTTCGTGTTTGCAAAAAACGGGACACGTATCAATTTTACGAAGGAACAGTGAATCAGCGATTTTTTCTCAATTTTGGTCTGGAAGTTTCGTCGAGATACCGCGAATGAACGCTTTTTCACAGTTTTAGGCACGAATATTACAGCTTTTTTCACACTTTTCCTGCGTATTGCCTGAAGTACGGCATATAAGAGCGCCTTCTCATCTTTATCCGCATAAAAGAACCTAAAAACCTGGGGATCAGCGTGTAAAGTACTCAGCTACTTCGAGGCTACGTAAGTTTCCTTGAAGCTTCCGCGGATAAAGTGTAGAAAAATCGCATCTGCGAAGTCAAGTTCGTGGCTCAAGCTGTGAAAGCTGAATAAACGCTAATTCACGGCTAAAAGCGACAAATATCGCTAATTCCCAGCTAAAATTAAGAAAAGATGCTAGCTAATTCATGGATAAAATCGAGAATAATCGCTAAATTTCCGATAAAATTGAGAAGAAGCGCTGATGTGAGGAAAAAACGCTAATTCGCGGTTTAAACGGAGGAAACATAAATTCGGAGCTTCTGAAAGTATTATTTCGTGCCAGAAAGTGAAAAAAAAACGCTAATCTGGGCGGCCGAATTCGCGAAAATTAGGGAAAACTCCGATTCATGTCTGAAAATCTATGATTAGTGGCTAATACCAAGCAACATTGCTGATTGCTGGGGTTGATTTGAGAAAATTTGCTAGTTCAAAGAAAATTGAGAAAATGGTTAGCCGCGGTTCCCCCAGGAGGCAACTTCGTGGCCAATTAGGAAAGAGCGCTAATTTATGGCGAAAATTGAGAACAATCGCTAACTAGAGGCTAAAATGGAGAAAAATCGCAAATTCGTGGCTAAAGTGGAGGCAAATCGCTTACTTATACGGCTAAAATGGGGACAAATAGTTAATTCACCGATGAAATTGGGGAGAAGCGCTGGAAGTGTAGAAAAAACGCTGAAATTTGCAGTTAAAATGAAGAAAATGCCAAGTCGCGGCTTATTATGAACGGTGGCTTCATGGGAGCGCCGGTAAAAGATACGCTCAAGGGACGGAAAATGTCTAAGGCCGGCGCTGACATCATGTTTCCGGTTCATAAATTGCCGTCAGCTATTCAACACAGAGGGCGCTCAATTTGACTTGAAAATTTTTGTCCACAACTCTGGTATTTAGTCCTGGAAAATGACTATCCACAACTCAGAATATCAATATTCTTTGTACACAGAGAATTCAGCAATGTTTCTTTCAAGCAGTGGCGCGGACCTATACTTATCGGGTCATGGGTCAGAAATCTCTTTAAAATCCCTTTAGTCATTGAATAAACAAGAAATGTACCTTGTATATAGCGTCATATAAGGCTCTCCTCAATTTAAGCCGTGAATTTCCGTGTTTTTGTTTTTTCAAATTTTAGACTCTAATTGGCGATTTTTCTCAATGTCAGCCGTGAATTATTAAAGTTTTTATCCGTTTTAGCCCCCTAATTATAGCTCTTTGATCAATTTTATACCTGCAAATTAGCGTTTTTCCTTAAACTTGAGCGTCTCTCAAACTTACGCGAAAACGTGGCGGTAAAGTTTCGAGTTGAAAAATATGACTCTACTTATACAAATCGTGTGATGTTCAAGCAGCGAAAATTAGCTGCCGAGAATTCGCCTTCGTTAGAGATACGATTTAGCCTCGAAGTAGTGTTTTTATCCCATGAATTAGCGGGTTTTCTCAATTTTAGCCATTAATTGGCGATTTTCCTCAACTTTATACATGTAGTGACGAAACTAGCTTAAAAAATTGTCATTTTCTTTATTTTAGCTCCGAATGAGGACTTTTTCTACACTTTATCTACAGTGCTTTTTCACAATTTCAACTGCGATTTACCGATTTTCCACCATTTTGGCAGTTTAACGTGAATTTTTCTCAATTTTACCCGCGAATTATAGTTTTTTTGTCCTACGAATTAATGAGCTTTCACAATTTCAGCCGCTAACAATCATTTCATTCAAATTTAGCAGTGACTTGAGTTTTTTTCTTCATTTCAGCCGTGAATTAGCATTTGTCTTTTGTTTTTTGTTTTTGTTTTTTTTACTTCTTCTTTATTTTACTTTTAGCCATGAATTAGCGGATTTTGTCCATTTTTGCCACGGGATTAGCCTAAGAACTGCACACTACCGTTTTTCTCTTCTCAATTTCACTCGTAGTAAAATGGCCTCTGTTTACCGCGAATAAGCGATTTTGTTTCTCCAATTTTGGGTTTGAGTTTCATAGAAAACCCGCGAATTAGCTCCTTTTTTGCAGTTTTAGTCATGAATATTAGCGCTTTTCCCAAAATTTTAGCCACGGACTTGCTCCAAGGACAGCACATTTGCTCCTACTCAGAATAGCGCTTTCGTTCAGCCATATAAATCGCCGTCTAGCTGGACACCAATAGTCCTTTTCATGTATACCGTACATTCGTGAGCATAAAACCTAAAAGTCCTCATTTTTCCTTCTTTAAGATTATCAGGAGGCCCCCTACTCTGATTGTGGACCCCCTGGTGGTCCATGCCCCCTCGCCATTAACTCGGTACGCTACTGCTCCACAAGTCCCCGCCCGTCCCTCACGCTGCCATTTATTTTGTTCAGCGAAAAGTGTGAAATTGTGCTACCTGAATTTTCAGTCCAAAAACTGTTGCTTTGATCAAATAAACTGTGAGTAAACTTCGTTATTTTGAGTGAAAACGTTCCTCGTTTAGTTTTGAAGTCCTGTTTTCCGATCGAAAACCTCACAAAGGGGAAGAGGGAGTAAATGTGTAACGCCTTGTTTTATTTTGTTTTCTGGGGCCAAATGTTTTATGGTGGATTTAACCACCGAGAGTTCAGGTTTGAGTTACGTTAACTCTGAATTAACTGAAAAAAGGCGTCACTATTTATGTAAACAATGATAGAGTTAGGTAACTCCAACCTAACTCCCGGTGGTGAAATTAGCCCTTAGAGATTTTTTTTTGCTTAGGAGCCAGTAGCCTAACGAATAAGAGGCCGAGGGAGGCTAATAGCTCATTCGCTGCAAAAATATTGATAAACCGTGATTCTTGCTTACAGTGGTGGATCCAGGATTTTACCTTGGTAGGGGTTCCACTATAAATCTGATGAACTTTTTCTTTTTATAAAAACAATGCTCCAGCCATTGTGTCAATCAGATTTCCATGCTCCCCATCCCCGACGCTCATTTACAGCCAAAATTTGGAAAAAGCGATAATTCAAGGTGAGAAGTGAAAAATCGCGCAACAATTTGGAGCTAAAATTGTGAAAATCACTCATAATTCACGGATTAAGTTGAGAAAAAGCGGTAATACACAGCTGAATTTGAGGGAAAACGCTCATTCGCAGCTGAAATTGAGTGAAATAGTCACAAAATTACACCATTTGGAGCTAAACACATATATGCGACATTGTAAGTTTCATGTCTATCATGTCTAGGTATCCGGGAATTTTGGCCTGTTTGTTTTTTTGAAATAGTGATCGAGGAGCTCCAGGTTGCCCACGACAACGTTTTTACGAAAAACCGCTGAATTGCATCATTTTGGGGAGGTAAAATATTAGCAAAATTTGGAGCTTCCTGTCTGCAATTAACGATATTGCACGTTCACGTTTTAATTTTGTGAATTTGACCCCGGCTGCGCTCAAATCCTGGCAAATGTAGCCACGAAATTACATCCCTCGAAGCCAAAAACTGCGAAATAGTTAGTTTCGGGTGTGGATATCTAGAAATTGCAAGTTTTCAGCAAGATTTTATCAATATTGCAAGTTCCTGGTCTTAAATTCCCTGAAATTGAAATTTTAGGGGATTCTTCTTATTATTAGTGACCGCGGAACCCGAACTAGCCGTCCACGACAGTGCCCTGACGAAAAACCGCAAAGTCTCAACATTTTTTAGGCAAATATCCGTGAAATTGCAAGTTTCAAGAAGTTTGCAAGTATGGTGGATGAGGACCATGCGGGCTAACCGGCCCCGATTAGGACTGTGCCAACACCCAGAAGAATAGCCGCGTAATTGCATCGTTTAGAGATTATTATTTTGTGAGTAGCGATTCCGAGTCTTTTTAGCGGAATTACGTGTTTCCTAGTGGAATACACTCGAAATTAAAAGTTTTGGGTCTTTTTTGTCAATTTAAACAAAATTGCATGTTTTGGGACAGTTTTCGTGGTGGGTGATTCAAAAGGCTAGCCGGCTCCAACAGAGTCCGGAGCCTGACGATTACCCAGGAAATTGGATAAGTTATACGACCGAATATCCGCGGCAATGCGACTTTCGGGTCTCAATTCCTTCTAAAATGCAATTTTAAGGTCCTAATCGTTAATTTGAGCCAAATTACTAGTTTTGATACTTTTTGTGGCGGGGAAACGAAGCCTAGCCAGCCTCATCTGCGCAAAATTTGACGAATTCCTATGAGATTGGAAGTTTTCTGGCTGAAGCTCCGTGAAATGTACATTTTTGGCCTTAATTTTCAGTGAAATTGCCAGTTTCAGACCCTATCTTGTAGTGGTGTAAGCCGATACCAAAGAGCCCCAAAATCCTGACGAATACTCATGAAATTGGAAGCTTTCTGGCTGAATATCCGCGTAATTGCAAATTTTGGGTAATAATTTCGGAGAAATTGCAAGTTTTGAGGCCTTTTTTATGGTCGCCGACCTGCACAGGACCGTTCCGTCCACTCCCCAGAGCACCCTTGATGAAACCCTTCCTCCCTATCATTGTCCGGCGGGTTCATTGTTGGGACTTCATCTTTCTATTGGGGGGCACCCCGTAAATCCACCACTGCTCGCTTAAAATCGAGGAAACGGGCTATTTCGCTACTTCGCGTCTATAATTGAGAACTAAACTATTCCGAAATCGTCCTCATTCGTAGCTGAAATAGAAAAATCAGAATTCACGGTTTCCGGGGGCACCTGCGAGGCTAATTCGCAGCTAATTGTAAAGCCCTGTTCACACGATGCAATGTTTGAAGTTACATTGCATGCTGGTTTTTTAAAAACATAATATGTTCCTTGGTAATGACCGGATGTTTTTAAAAAACCAGCATGCAATATAGCTTCAAACATTGCATCGTGTGAACAAGGCTTAAGATGTGGAAAAATTGCTCATCCTCAGCCGAATTTGAGAAAATGCCAATTCACGGTTTCCAACGGCGCACTTCTTGGCTGAAATTGAGATAAATGAGGGAAAAATTGTTGTTTCGTGGCTAAAGGGGCCCGTACGCTCAACTAATTTGGAACCATCTAGCAATTGGCTATTCGCGCCCTAAAATTGACAAAAATGATTGGCTGCACTCAAAATGGCTAAATATACGATTTGCGCCTTGAAAATGCTTATAGTACTAATGAAAATAAACGCAAATGGTCAATAGGGAGTTATTGCATAGCCGTCTGACGCTTAACGTTTACGGTTATGTGACGTCACCATAAGCGTAGCCGTTTGTGTCGGTGGAAAAAGAGTTATTGCAAATAATAGTTGCGCTAAAATATGAGCACATGGTAGGCCATAGATGCACTTAATTGCTTCGAATAGATGGATATAATGAATATTTCTGTCGCCGGTATTTTTAATAAATAAATTAATTAAACTGATGTTATCCGGACCAAGGAGGATAAAAAGATAGATCCGGACGACGATGGAAGGGCATAGCCCAACACAATTCGAGTTTCGAGAAAAATGGCTCCCAGAGGTTGCGGGTTCAAATCCCGCCGGGGAGCCATTTTTTACGGGTTTAGCGTGATGATGGGCGGGGGGTCAATGTTAGTATAGCTTTTGAACTGTAAAATAACCATTTTTTGTGCTCAATCAACTGTTTATAATAGCTAAATAGCTAGTTTCGAGCTTCTGGTTTTAGAGGGGTGGGAGGGCGTTTCCGAATGATCGCAGTATGAGCCAGCAGAACACAGCCTGTTCATGGCGTGAAATTACAAGTTTTGGAGCTGGATACATCATTTTGGGGGAATTTAACTATTTCCTCGCCCCTACCGGAGCAAGGAGCTGACAGTGCGACCCCGGGACACTCTCTGCTAACCCATCGGGCGTTGGCCCGAAGTAGGGGGCTAGAGCTCCCTGAGCCCCTCCCTACCTCTTGTCTGCATATGCGTGTCTATTGTTGTATGAATGTTTTTCCCCCTTCGTGCTGTTAAAATTGCATGCAAAATCATCGCTTCGTGTGACCAAGGGCTTAGAGGTAAACAAGTTGTACCGGGAAAATTATTTCGTGCTGTGGAACTCAACCTCCAAAGTGACCGAAAAGTTACGGTTTTGATTTTATGTACGAAATTTCTTTGAAAAAAAAATTATGGTTTGAGGTTTATCGAGCTTCCATTTTTTAATTGTTTTGAAAGAAAATTGTGGCTATGTAATTGTAGAAAGGCTTTTTCACGTTATTCTCTGTGCTTCCCTTCATATGAAGACATCGCCCCCGAAGTTTTTTTGTTTTTGATTTAGTTACGTTATATTTTAAAACCCCCAGGAGACGGAATGAAAATACTGGAAAGGCTGTCACTCATTTTCAAGCCTAAGCTCACCGTGCATCAGTTGTTTTTTTTGTCGGTTCAAAAAGGGCCCCTTGGCCTGGCCTGAGGCGGTCCGCGCGTGTTTCTGCTGCTGACATTCTTTATGTAAAGCATGAAAAACTACTGAAGGAAAATCTGTTTTACAATTATTCAACCTACCTACTGATCTTCCTGCAAATTAAATTTTGTTGATTTCCAACTTTTTGATTTCTTTTTTTCTTTTAATGTTAGCCCCCTCCCCTCCCTTTAATACTTCCACCGCCCTTCTATTAGAACATAAGTATATAACGTACACTCCACTCGATAACTATCCTCCCATACCTTCACCACACCATTTCGAGCAGAACGACACACCTTTCTATTTTTATAGGTGCGATTGAAGGGTGTGATCGTAAAAAGTGCTTAATGAAACAAGCAAAAGAGGTGGAGGGGGAGTGCTATATAAAGTCACCCTTCTCACTTCGCTATTCACCAAAAACCGCGTGTTTCCCACTTATTCAAGGCTGTGCCGTTCATAGACATCGTCCTCCTGAGATGGATCATTCGTAAATTACCAAGTTGGTTGAAAACTCGGAAGGGAAAAGGTTTCAAGTTAGGCAAAGTTTCCCCTCTTCGGGGCGGTGATGCGGGTTTTGCTTCTAAATATGAGCCTGAGGGCAGGAATTTACCTACTAGTGAATTGTTTTTCAAGAGCGTTGTTATAGCTACTTCGTGATAATTTTGAGGGAGTAATAAAAATATGACGTCATTATCAGACCTAGAGATAACCAACTATCGACTATGATGTGCCCTCTTGGCATTTATTCTTGGGAAAATCATACGTGAAGAGCAAGCAAAGAAATAATTTATTATTCAAATGAGTCTTAAGTTATATCATGTTATGAAATACCTAAAACTCGACTAGTTTTTGTTAAGCACCCTGTGTGTTTTAATTAACTTTCTCAAGTATTATACAAATCTTCTTACGCTCAATTAAGTCGTTTGCCCAAAAATAAATGCTCCTCTTGTCTGTCAATAAGCATTTTGTTTTCATATTCAGGGGAGGCAACGTTATTTTAATGTAATAATCGTGAAGGATGTAGGAAAAAAGGTTCTCTGAAATTCACTGAACTCAAATGACACGGGATTTAGATCGCTGACAAGCGTCTCAGTGCGTTGTTCTTGAATTTCCTGAAACTCTGTCAAAGAGATTTCGTATCCGCTAATGATTGCCTCATGAGTTAATACGCCCGTCGAGCGATAGCTTTCAAAGAATTATTTTCCAATACACATATAAAAATACAAAATTCATTCGCGCCAAAAAGCACCTACAAGGGTGTTTTTCATCAAACTCCAGGGCACTGGAAATCCTGTCGTCGATGTGAGTGGGAAAAATTTGAAAGCAAAGAGAGGGTGAATTCTATGAGAAAGACTGTCTTAGATGGATTGACCACATTTGTCCCCTTGGCTGTAAGCCCATGCGTTACAAGAAGTGGTTTTTGCATTGTACGTATAAGGCGGCGTGGAAAGAGCAGTGTTGGCGGGGGCGGGGTACTATACATAGTATCCATAAACTTCTTTACTGAAGGCTGGCGCTGAATTATAAGACGTCAAATCTCAATTTCCTGGCACCCCTTAAATCCATCATTGTATTTTTTTTAATGGAGCAATAAATTAAACTTTGTGCTGTCCATCTCAATCATATCTTTATAGAAAAAACCAGCGTTTGAATAAAAAAAATATGACATTACAATTCGGTGCAGTTTGATGGCAAAAGATTTATTAATATTTCACTATTTGAAGTACAAATAAATTGAAAAGATTGAGTAAATTGAAAAGATCTACAGAGCAGCGCCGTAACAAAGTGAGGAAACACCCGGGGCGGTGCTAAATTTATAACCCCCCCCCCCTATCATTATAGGCTGATGAACAGGGATTTTCAACCGTTAGAGTGCGGACAAACGTGGATTCAGGATTTACTCAAGGAAGGAGCTTGAGACATTGTTTGCCACTCGCTGCCTATTATAGAAATATAGCTAAACTAGCTATCCCTACCATAAAAACGGCCAAACTGCCTATACTCGCGTCCCAAAATGCCTATAGGCTGACAATTCGTGCAGCCTTTTGAATGCCTGAAAAGATTATGATTCCCACCTGAAAGTGGCTAAATTATCCGTTCGCGCGCCATTAGCGAGGATTAGCTTGACGGACACTATGCGCCCTAAACAATTGTCAAACTGCGGCTATTCAAGGTAATATCGGCAAAATTGACTCTGCGCGCCTATAAAAATATGATTAAACCGACGATTCGCACCTTAAAATGCCAACACGGACGATTCCGTGGCCTAAAAAATCACCAAACTGACCATTCGCGCCTAGAAAAAGGCTAAAACTGTCTATTCATTTCTGTAAAAATGGCAAAACTGGCTATTGCCGCTTTCTAAAAACGGCAAAACTGACCATTTGCGGTCCCTAAAATTGAAAAACTGACGATTTGTGCATGCCTTCAAAATATCACACTGACTATATACTACGCCCTGAACATTACACACACATAGTTTATTGGTCTGTAAAATGGCCAAACTGGTTATTTACGCCCTGAAATTGGCAAAAATAACTCCAAACGGCCTGTAAATGGTTAAACTGACGATTCTTCGGATGATTCTTGTCCTAAAAGTGATAAAACTTCCATTCGCGTGTACAAAATAGCCATGCTGAATATTCACGATTGAAAAGTCGGAACTTTTTCTATTCGTGCCCTAAAAATAGCAAAACTGGCTATTCACGCCCTATGAGAATCGCCTATACCCATGCTGGCAATTATCACGTTCTAAAAGTCGCCAAATTGATCATTGACGCCCTACAGAGGCTACGGATGGTGTTAATGACGATTCGCACTTTTAAAATGGCTATCTTCACCCAAATAAAGGGGCAAATATGTATTCCCGCCTTAAAACAAAACAATAAACTTACCACTGGCATTCCTATGGCATTGTCTGTCGTCACATTACCAACTGATCGCCCCCCTCCCCAGCTTTTAAAATTGAGGAAAAGCGCTAATTCACGGCTCAAATTGATAAAACGCTAATTTCAGAATTTTTGAGGCCACTTCACGGTTTAAATTGAGATGATCACCGATTCGTGGATAAAAGATGAAAGATAAAATTGTGCTGAGATTAGTTGAGACAATCGCTAATTTAGCGAATAGCATTGACAAAATACGTTCATTCGATGCTAAAATTGAGAAAATTAAACGTTTAATTTCAAATAAAATTGAGATGAATGTTGATTCGCGGCTACAGTTGAGAAAAAAAGCGTTCATTCGCTTCTAAAGTTGTAAAAAAGCCCAAATGCGCGGGTAAAATAGAGAAAAAAGCAAATTCGCAGATAAATGGAGAAAATTTCCTATTCACGGATAAAATTGAGAAATAACACTCATTTTTAAATTAAGAAAATGCTAATACGTGGGTTCTTGAGGCAATATAAATGACTGTGGCTTAAATTGAGAAAAAACGGCAATGGTTGACCGGAAGTTTTGAGAAAAAGCGCCGATTTGCGCAGCTAAAACGGAGAAAAAGGCTGATTCACGTCTAACGTTAACAACATAAAATTAAAATTGAACGTAATTAACGGCTAAAATGTGGAGAAAATACGCTAATTCGCTGTTAAAATTGAGATAAATTGCTAATTCGTGGATAAAATTTAGAACGAGAACTTATTCGCAAATTGAGAAAACGCTAATTCGAGGTTTTCGAGGTTACATCGTGGATTAAATTGAAAAAAAAAATGCTGTAATTTGTGAACGAAAGTTTGAAGAAAACGCGCCGATTCCCCACTCTGAAAACAAAGTTCCGACCGAAACCGAGAAAAATACGAATTCGCGACTTCTGGAGGTAATTTCGCGGCTGAAATAGAGAAAATAAGGCTGTTCCCCATCAGTTTCTACAGGTCGGCTGGAATTGAGACTAATGTGCCGAAATTGTAAAAAATCGATCATTCGCAAATAAAATTGAGAAAATGTCAAATCGTGGTTTGTGGAGGCAACTTTGTGTCAAAAATTTAGAAAAAAACACACTAATTCACGTGAAAAAATCGCAAATTTCATGCTGAAATCGAAAAAAAGTGCTAATTATCTGCTACATGAGACAAAAAATCACAAATTCGTGTTAGAAGTTGAGAAAAAGAGCTATGTTGAAAAAACTATAAATTCAAAGAAAGCGCTAATTCGCTGCAAAAATTGAAAACAAAAAGCTAATTCACTGATGAAACTTGAAGCTAAAGACGCTAATTACGGTTTCTGTAGGCCACTTTGCAGCTAGAATTGATTAAAAGCCATGATGAAACGTAAACATTATATTTCTATTGTAGTGTACGTATAATTATTTATAGAGACAAATTGTCCTTATGGAGATTTTCGCCCCGGAGACCCGCCCCCACCACTTCCTGGGGCACCAAAATCCCGATGAAATTAGGTTTTGGAGGTGCGAAAATCCGCGAAACTGGAGATTGTTGGAGCCAAAATTACGTTATTTTGTTCTTGAATGAGCCCGATTCATAATTGGGTTTTTGAAAGAGTCACAATTTTGCTTTTTTCGAACTAGCCAAACCTGAGAAACTGATTTTAGAAAGAGCTTAAGCCAAGAATTCGATTTTGAAAGAGCTAAGATCCCTAAATTTGAGGTTTCAATTTGACAAATTGGCAAAAAGTTGTGTTAATAGAGCGAAAATCCACGAAACTGGGGGTTTGTTAGAACAAAAATGCGAAGGCATTCAAGCACTGGCGGACCTACACTAATCGGGGGCCGGGAGCGGAAATCTCTATGAGGCCTGTTATGGTGAATTTCACCCCTTGGGCTTGAGGTATGTCTTGAAATTAAGTCGGGCATTGCATTTTATGTAAAGAAGGTTCGGCTTTGCTAAGTCCAACCTTTTAAGACGAGGTGGTGATGAGTACACCTGAAGTCTTCAAATAAACAAGAAATATAATTTTTACGTACCTAAAGTTAAAATATGTTTTTTCCTAGTCTTAGTCACAAATTAACGCTATATTTGTACACCCTACCTGCAAATTAGCGCCTGTGCACATTCTAAACCGCTAATTGGTGATTTTCTCAATTTTAGCCGTGAATGAGCGCATTTTTTCAATTTTTGCAACATAATTGCTTTCAGATCCCACGACTTTGCGTATTCTCAATTTTAAAGGCGGAATTTGGAGTTTTCCTCAATTTTAGCTGTGAATTATCGGTTTTCTGTCAACCACGAATTAGCGTATTTCTCTATTTTAGTCGTGAATTAGCAATTTTTCTCAATTTTATCCGCGAATGAGCGTTTTTCCTCAATTGTAAATTCTTTTCCTTATTTTAACTTCAAATTTGCCCTCAATTTTAGCTGTGTACATTATGTTTAATTATCAATTTTTCTCAATTTTAGCTGCGTGAACAAACACTTTTTCTCAATTTGAGCTGTGAATTAGCAATTGTACTCGATATTAGGCACGAATTTGCGTTTTTCTTTTCTTTTTTTTTCAATTTTAGCACCGCGTTATCAATGTTTTTTTTTTTTACTTTTAGCTGCGAATTAGCGCTTTTTCTTAAATGCGTCAAAGGTGCCTTCAGTAACCACGGATTGGCATTTTGTCAATAATAGCCGCGAATCAGCGTTTTCTCCATTTTAGCAGCTAATTTAGAATTTCTATTCTCAAATTCAACCTCTAATCAACTTTTTTCTTGACTTCAGCCACGAATTTGTGATTTTTATAATTGCATCCGGGAACTAGCGATTTTTCTCAATTTCTGCTGTGAGTTAGCCCAATCAGCGAAATCAGCAATCAGCGGTCCAGCCAGGAATTAGCGGTTTTATTTGTTTTCCCTCAATTTTAGCCGCATTTTTTTCCTCAGTTTTATAGCCTTGAACTAGCGTTTTTTTCTATATTATCGCCGTAAAATGGACTCAATACACCACGAATCATCGATTTTTTTCTCCATTTTGGTCTGGATCGTGGGGGAGGGTCAGATTGAAATCTCTTAAGGGTGTGGAGAGGGGGGGGGGGTAATTTCACATTTTAGTCATCATTCCACCCAGCCAGCACACTCTTGAATCTGGACATCTTGTTGGCCTCATCATAGCCTCAATCTCTCAGTTAGGGGCGATTTTTGGACTCTACCCGCAAATTAGCGCTTTTTTGGTCGAGTGTATCGCTCTTCTCAATTTCAGCCGCAGATTCTTAGCAGTTTTGCCCCACCCCCTCCCGTAACCATGAATTTGCGCATTTTCTCAACTTTAGCAGCAAAGTATCGTTTTTATCCCGCAACCGATGTTTCTTAATTATCCACGAGTTTTGGCGTTTTCCTCAATTTTAGCAGCATATTACCGATTTTTAAATTTTTTACCAGGGGATTATCACTTTTCTCAGTTTTAGCTGGAAATTAACGCTTTTCTTGAGTGTTACCTCAATATTAGCCGCAAAATAGGGGGACTTTTCACAATTAGGATTTTTTTGGTTCACCATACGCAACGCATGAGCGATTTTTCTCCGTTCACTCGCGAATTAGCGGTTTCTTCACCTATTGCCATAAATTGGCGCTTTTCTTTCAATTTCAGTCTGAAAAGTTGCCTTCAGAATCCGCAAATTGGCGTATATTCAGTTTTTGGCAGAAATTACAATTTTTCTCAATTTCAACCACGAATTAGGGGTTTTTAGGGGGTCAAATTGTAGCGGCGACGCGTCGTAGCGTTTCGAACCTGTGAATTAGCGAATTTTCTTAATTTCAGTCACAAATTGGCGTTTGTCGCAATTTTAGCTGTAGATTGACCATTTTTTCCATTTTTTAGCCGCAAATTAGCAATTTTCTCAATTTGTAGGCATGAATTTGCCATTTTTCTGAACTTTAGCCACAAAAGGCATTCAGAAGGTGCGAATTTAAATTATAAATGTAATTTTTTTTTCAAACTAAAAAAAAATTTACATCTATCCATCCATTTCTGTCAAAAAATCATCATTTTTAAATTACAAATTACACCACACTTAAATCGAGAATTAGTGATATCGTTCAATTTTAGCAGCGTGATAGCGTTTCCAACCTGCATTACCTACCGAGTTTTGTCAATTTTTGCCAAGAATTGGCGTTTGACTCAATTTAAGCCGCATATTAGCAATTTTTTCCATTTTTAACTGAGAATTAGCACTTTTCCCCAATTTGAACGGAAAATTAACGTTTTTCTTAATTTTGGCTGTGCTAATTGGTGATTTTTTCAATTTTTGCCGCGAATTAGTGATTTTCTTCATTTTGTATCCACGAATTAACGTTTTTCCACCACTTTATAGTATATCTGCAAATTGCAAATCAGCGATTTTTCCCAATTTCAGCTGTGAAATAGCGTTTTGTGCTAATTTTGTGGCCATTCAGCATCCTATTTCCTTTTTCATACGCGAATGCGATTTTACGCCATTTCAGTTGTGAATTTGCCATTTTTGTCCAATTTAACTTGAAAGCGTCTTTCGTTTGTCAATATTATAGCGTGTTTTCTCAACTTCAACCGCGGGGTTTGCCCAAATACTACACATTTGCGTTGATTTCCACAATTTATTCGTAGAATGTCCTCCATGTACCGCGAATCAGCGATTTATTTTTTAATTTTAGTCTGGAAGTTGCATCGCGAGACCATGAATCAGCGCTTTTAAGCAGCTAAGTCACGATTGTTACCGATTTCTGTCTGATAGAGGGTCCGGGGTGACCCCCTCTCCCGAACCTCGGTGCACTATTGCGTTGGGTTTGAAGTCCAAGGAAAAAGCTGGACGTACTCGGACCTTTTCGGGCTGCTTTAAGTCCAGAAAATCTGCTAAACCTAACTTCAACGTGAAACGCTCATTTTTGGCGATTTTATGGGGCTCTTCGTTATGGTATCAGAACCTGCTCCTTCGTTCGTATACTTATAGCTCTGTGGGGGGGGGGGTCTCTCCCCCATATCCCCCGTACCTACGCCCCTGAACGGCTGAGAGCTTTTCCGTAGTTTTAGCCACGCATATTAGCTTTTTTTTCCAAACTTGTAGCGGCGTACTCGATCTATACGACCCTCACCAACATTTTAAACACTGGCAGCACGGGCAGTAGGCACAGTTTACACACAAAACATGGAAGTAAAACGGTGGAAGTGTGAAACGCCAGCTATATTTGGTGGGGCATTGTTTAAAATTAAACGTGATTTAGTCTCGATTCGTCAGAATAAAACCAATTTGAAAACCACGCGTCCGCAGCAAGCTCCCTCACGACCCATATTTTGATAAATAGATTCAAATATCATGGTAATTTCGCTTATCTACCAGATCTTCACGCTTCATTCCCATTTTAAATCTAATTTCGCCCCTTGCAATAGTATTTACTCCAACCACGAGTGAAAGTCCTATGAATACACAAACCAATCAGGCGAAACTGATCAAATTTGCTCTCTCCCTCATCTATCCCTCTTGGACATTAGGTGATTAGTTTTCATGCATTAAAGCCTCTGTATCTTCAAAGGCCTCTTGCAACTGCTACCAATATCAATATCACTCCTTTGAAATGCCAAGCTTTCTTTATAAATTTTAAAAGAACTAAAACGTGTAATATTGTCCCACATGTGACATTTTAGTGGATAGCCACACATTCACCTGTTCTGTACCCTGGCTGTGAATGGACCAGAGTTGATAGGAGAAGGGGGAAAGTCAAAACTTCCACCGTGTCACTTCCAACTCTGGATGCTATTAAAGCGCTTGGAAGCGAATATTATAATTACGTTATGTCACGCTTTCAGTTATTTATGTCTAGACGGTTTTAAGGATGTACTACACGAGGCGTGACACGCAAATGTTCGAAAATTTTCGCGAAAGAGAATAAAAGCGGTTATAGGAAGAACGAGTAAAGTGGAGGGTTGAAAATAAATATTAAGGTTTTTATTTATTTTTTCAAAAAAATATTATTTTACCCATTTTTACGACAACTTGTCTTTCCGTCTCTTTATTTTCATCCCCGCCCTCTCTAGTTCTTTCACATTTAAGCATTAATTTCAAGTTTAACACCGTCTGACACACTCCTCTTACCAACTATACTCACAGATGTGGGTGTTTATGATGATAAACACCCGATTTGGAGAATATTAGAACATAAATACTCTTTTGCTCCCGCACAGCCTCACTGGCACTCAAAACCCTGCAACGCCTCAATTAACATCATTTCGAACGAAAGGACATTATTTTCGAATGAGTCGCTCACCCCCTCCTTCTCCTCCACAACAACTCCTTTTTTCAACATCACTCATCTCATAACAGGCCCATTAACACACCCACGTTATCTTCGTTGGAAAACAATTTCGTCGATGAAGAAAACAAAAAAAAGGGCAGATATGGAACAAAACGCGTTTATAAGATCCATAAAAAACAATGTCGTCCTTATAATCGTATTTTATTCACTCAGTGATTGAATCCGGAATATTTTTTTATGTAGGAAAGGCCCCCCATCCCCACGCATTTGCAAATTGGAATACAATTTTAACGTTTTTTCGTTTTTCGATCTGTGTTTTCCAGGATCTTGTCTTAGTTATGGTCACTCTTGTTGGGGAGGTAAGTAATTCACATTTTTATATACCCTTGTCCCTACATATACTCTAAGCAATCATTTTAATGTAACAAAGGAACAACTCTATTGTCCGTGCTCTATTCTTTCCCTTTGACTACAAAAAAAAAAAAAAAACATTGAAGAAGAAAAAATGAGAAAAAGAAAAGTATTGGAGGTGAAGGGATGCCACCTTTTGCCGTGGTTTTAATGGGTGAGGTCTTGATCAAAAGTCCATTTATAAAATATAAAGGGTGCGACAGATAACAAAATCTACCAGCAGCTTTCCTCCACTATAGGCGCTGGGGTAAAAAAAAAAAAACATTGAAGAAGAAAAAATGAGAAAAAGAAAAGTATTGGAGGTGAAGGGATGTTACCTTTTGCCGTGGTTTTAATGGGTGAGGTCTTGATCAAAAGTCCATTTATAAAATATAAAGGGTGCGACAGATAACAAAATCTACCAGCAGCTTTCCTCCACTATAGGCGCTGGGGTAAAGTCCCCTTATAGTTTTTGATCAGGATTTCAAATTTTCAGTCGAAAAACAAATTCGAGGCCCTATAAGAGGGCCCTGGCCTAACTTTATTATTTTGAAATAATAGAACATTTATGGCTTCAGGCTCTACTGGTCAAAGGGGGAAGTCAAGAAGTGCCGGTTGTAAACGATAATCAGTGGATTTTGTTTCACAGCTGACAAATATTTCATCCAAGAGTGACTTTTGGATTTAATAATAGGGTGAACATTAGCAATAAAAAAAAAATCATGGTGGTTGTAAAAAGCCCACCAAAATAGCAATAAAATCGAAATTGAAATGAAAAAAAAAAAAAAATTGAACGAACGACGGGACCTACCGGTTTGAAATTTTGGGTAAGTTGACGCCTTGCTATAGGGGCAGTCTATAAAAATTCCATCAATCGATTTGGAAAAGTTGAACGAGGTAACGTGCAGAGGCAGTGGCGTCTATCGGAGAGAGGGTTGTGGGGTTGGAGGCGACTTGCCTCCAATTAACGCTGCCAGGGGGGGAAAAAAATTATTTTCGGTATACGTTCTTGACAGGCGGGGATTTTTGAAATGGTGGGTGGGAGGTCGTGAGGATGTACTAGGGGAAGGGGAGGGGTTTTGATTGCTCCCCCCCCCCCTGAGAGAGATCCCAGATCCGCCCTTGACCCGATTTCACGGGTTTTTGAACACTTTCGCGGATTTTGAACACTAAACACCCATAGTCACATGCAGTGGCGTAGGTAGGAATTTGTCCAAGGGGGGGATCAGTTTGAAATATCGTTGGGGTGAGGGGAGAAGGTAATTTCACATTTTAGCCATCATTCCACCCAGCCTGCACACTCTTGAATCTACCGGACATCTTTCTGGCCCCATCATAGCCTTGCCCGAGAACAAAATTACTATTTCCCTGATTCATCCAGACATTCCAGAATTTTATTTTCGATAAAATCGTTCCGTTATGGAATGAGTAGCGTAGAGGCTAGTCTGCTAGTCTCATGAAGTTCTCCCGGATGCAGATCGACGAAGTCGATGATACGAGTGCAAATGCAAAACGCACACTTTTACCCTATTTAAGGGACAGTGAGTGGTGGCCACTCAATGACGTGGCTCAACTTTATCCGCAAATCAGCGCTTATCTTCTCAATTTTGGCCTCGCCCCCCCTCCTATAACCATGAATTTGCGCATTTTCTCAACTTTAGCAGCAAAGTAGCGTTTTTATCCCATGAGCGAGTTTCTTAATTAACCACGAGTTTTGGATCTTTCCTCGATTTTAGCAGCAAATAAGCGATATTTTTCAATTTTCTTAGCAGGGAATTAGCAATTTTCTCAGTTTTAGCTGAAAATTAGAATTTTTCTAAGTGTTTTTCTCAATATTAGTCGCGAAATAGATGGCTTTTCACAAATTAAGATTTCTTTGGTTCACCATATGCTATGCATAAGCGATTTTTCTCAGTTTTACCCGCGCATTAGCAGTTTTTTCACCCATTGCCATGAATTTGCGCTTTTTCTCAATTTCTGCCTCAAAAGTTGCATTCAGAAGCCGCAAATGGCGTATTTATTTAGTTTTGACGCAAATTTGAATGTTTCTCAATTTTAGCCGCGATTTAGCACTTTTTATCAATTCATGCTTAAAATTAAATTTTAAAACTTCTTAATTTTGGCCATTGTAATCCTAATTATTACCCGCAAATCAGCGGGTTTTTCACATTTTAGCACCGCATTAGCAATTTTGTTTTTTCATCAGCGTTGTTTTTACTTATAACCGTGCATGAATTCGCGGTTTTAGTGAATTTTAGTCACAAAGTTCCCTTCAGATTAAGGCGGGAATAAGGCGCGTATTTAAATTAAAAATTTCACCACACTTTATACGAGATTTAGTGATGTTCCTGAATTTAGAAGTGAATTGGCGCTTTTCTAAATTTTATCTGCCGTAGCATTTCCAACCTTTAGCATTTCCTCAATTTAAGCCGCAAATTAGCCATTTTTTCCATTATCCGCTGAGAATTAGCACTTTTCCCTAATTTGAACTGAAAGTTAGCGGTTTTCTCAAATTTAGCTGCCCTAATTATTAGTGTTTTTTCATTTTAGCCGCGAATTAGTGATTTTACTCATTTGGATCCGCGAATTGACATTTTTCCTCACCTATATCCGCCAATTGCAAATTAGCGATTTTTCCCAATTTCAGCTGTGGAATCTATTCCCTTTTTTATACCCGAAAGGGCGATTTTTCGCAATTTCAGTTATGAATTTGCCATTTTTGTCCAATTCTAACCTGAAAACGTGTTTTTTTGACAATATTATAGCGTGTTTTCTCAATTTTAACCGCGAGTTTGGCCCAAAAACAATACTTTTGCGTTGATTTCCACAACGTATTCGCAGAATGGCCTCCATGCACCGCGAATCAGCGACTTTTCCTCAATTTTAGTTTGCAAGTTGCATCGCGAGACCACGAATAAGCGCTAAATATTAGCGATTTTTTCAATTTTTTGCCGCGTCAGCAAGTTGCAAATTGCCGATTAGCACTTTACTGGGCTTTAAGGACCTAATGAAACTGGGGACACGGTGTATTTTCTCTTTTTAGCCGCGAATTTTCCTCAAGGTATCGTTAATTTTCTCAATTTGAGCCACCAGAATAGCGCTTTCGGGGGCTCAATCGAATATTCGGCCCACAGTTATTGCTGATATCACTTGCAACGTTATATTCTCCAGGTTGGATAAACAGGAATTTGTAAAAAGTAGCCAAATCGCTGTCCTACCGTCCGACCTCTTTACGTACGTACATCCATGGATAACCTAAAAATCCTTATTTTTCCGTATTTCGGACGCCCCCACCCTCGCCCTAACCTTGTTACGCTACTTCGTGGGGTCTGAAGTCCGCAAGGAAGCATGGACGCACGCGGACCTTTTCGGGCTGCTTGAAGTCGATAAAATCTGCTAAACGTAACTTCAACGAGAAACGCTCATTTTTGGAGATTTTGTGAGGCTCGTTAGAGCGTTGGTACTAGTGCCCCTTCGTTCGCATACTTGTAGTTCTGGGGGGGGGGGGATCTATCCCAAATACCCTCCCCCCCGTACCTAAGCCCCTGGTCGCATGGTGTGGCTGACTAAAAAGTCCATTTCTTGGATTTCGCTCTCTAAAAAACCAAGTTCGCGGGCTTTGCTACTGAAAAACCAGTTACGTAGGGGGTTGCCTTATATGAGTCACAGTCACCGGACCACCAGCACGTTGGGATCACTTGAACGTGATATTTACGGATTTCGCTCACTAAAAACCCAGTTTCACGAATTTTGGTCATCCTCTAGATCCTTTGCGTTTGTGATCATCAATTGTTCTGGGGGGGGGGGGAGGTATACACAGTGCCGTCTTTAGGCGGAGGCCCCGGATTGTTCAGATTTTTTTTCCCCCGACATGTGAACAAAGATTCTCATCATAGCGCTCAATCATAGCTAAAATAAAAAATCGGACATTCGCTGTTTCCGGGGGCATCTTCATGACTATAAACGAGACTAGTGCTAATTCGCGGCTAGCATTAAGACCAAGCGCTCATTCACATCCAAAGTAGAGAAAATTCACGGTTTCCAACCGCCACTTAGTGGCTGACATAAAGTGCTAATTCTTGTCTAACGCGAAAGAAATTGCTAATTCGTGGCTAAAATCGAAAAAAAAAATCATATTGTCGACTAAAATGGGTGAAAAGCGCTTATTGAGAAAAACCGCTCATTGACAGATAAAGTTGAGAAAATTCCATTGACTGAGAAAATTGAGAAAGCTGCTACACCAAATAAAATTTAGGAAAACGCTAATTCTTGGCTAAAAGCGGAAAAATAGCTGGTTCATGGCAGGGGCGTAGCCAGCTTTTGATTTGGGGGGGGGGCAGCTTCACGTGAGCACAAGTCAGATGAATCCCAATGGACTATTGCAGGCTTATATTCGGTGATGAGTCCCGAGAAAAAGATCTCGGTAATTTATCAACGCAGAGCCCTTAACTTAACTCGCGTCGTCCTGGTACGGAAACTGCGGCAATTTAGTCTCCCAAACTGGACTCTTCTGTCGTACAGACGAATGGCGGCTCCTTTTCAGGAACTTGCAGGCGTGTAAACTGTCAAGTTCAACACAAGCATTCTACCAGCTCACAGGCGAAGATCGCATGATGTCTGGTGATGAAGGAGGTCACAAAAAATGGAGATTTTCACGGAGGCTTGGCTTTTTGTGGGCGTTTGAATTTGAAAAAATAGTTTTTTCTCCCTGTGAAATTGATCATTTCAACGAGCCAACCCATACGATATACTGGGTTTTAAGGGTAAATTTGGGTTTACGGCTAGCCTAAAATCACGAATTTGGATTTTCAGCAAGCCTAAAAAGTAAAAAACCACGAAATTTGGTTTTTAGCAAGCCCCAAACCCACGAAATAGGGGTTTTAGTTCTTCAGCGGGAAACGGCCTCCCACGAAATCAGCATTTTATTGAGCCAAGGCGAGCAAAATTGGTTCTATAGCAAGCAAAATCCCACGAAATTTGCGTTTTAATGAGCAAAATCAGCAATCTTAATTAACAAAATATTATTTCGCACAATCGTGAAAATGCTTTGATTGGTGTGATAATCGTGCTCAGCGAGTGAAATTTGAGATGTTCTTTTTTTTAACGAGAAAAAGCTAATTAAATTGGTTTTTCAGCTACAAAAAGCCGCGAAATTGGATTTTCAGCAATAAAACAACAGCGAAATTAGGGTTTCTTTCAGTCAGAACCCTGAAAATTAGTTAATACGTACTTAAAAATCAGCGGAAAGGTTTTTAGAGCGTGAAATCAACGAAAATAATTTCTAGTGAGTCAGACCTGCAAAAATAGGGTTTTAGTGCACAAAATCCGTGAAATTTGTATCACGCCATGCCGTGAAATTGGTTTATCAGCTGCAAAATTGGTGAAATTGTCTTTTTTAATGAGTGAAATCCGATAAATTGGTTTCTTATGGTGGATTTCACCACCGAGAGTTAAAGTTTACGTTAACTCAGAGTTAAGGTTACGTTAACTCAGTATTAACCCAAAAAATGCATCACAATTTATGTAAACTATGTTAGAGTTTCTGTAACTCCAACTGAACTCCCGGTGGTGGAATTCACTTCATGGAGGGCAAATGCCCCAAACAGGCGCCGGCAGACGATCAAATTTGTAATCATCTCCATAAAACCTATCGAATACGTCCGTTTCAGAACTGTGTGTTTCCGGTTAATTAAAATTTCACACGTGAGTTTGGCGAGCCGCAGAGAGCAAATGCCCCAAGGCAGACAGCGGCAGAAGATCATATTCATAATCAGCTCCATATCGAAGACGAAGTTCAATGGAACTTTCGATCGAAAGTTTCAGGACTATGTTCTTCCGGTTTAATAATGGGACTGTCGCCAGCTCTTGGTCTATTACGACAAAGCGCTAATTCGCGGATGAAATTCGCAGATGAATGAAAAAAAATCACTCATTCACAACTAAAAATTGAGATAAAACGCTAATTGGCGGTTAAAATTGTGTAAATCGCTAATTCATGAATAAAATTGATAAAAAGAACTAATTCACAGTTAAAATTAAGGAAAACCACTCAGAAGAAAAAGCGCTGACTCGTGGTTAAAAGTGGCGCGAATTACAAGCTTGTACTCTATTTTTAGGTCGGTCGTCCACTGGAAGCGTCTTCGAGCGGCACTACAACGCGCGTACATCCCAAAGGGTCAAATTGAATGTGACAAATTATAGTCCACTGCAGGCTTACCTGCAGTGAATTCAAAAGCCTTTTTGTGTGTACGCTCGTTGTCACGCGTTGTAGCGCCGCTCAAAAATGCTCCCAGTGGACGACCGCGGCCAGTCGCGAATTTAGCAAATTTTCGTGTTGATCGAGAATATAGGCGTTTTCACCATTACTGCTGAGAATGAGTGCCTTTTGTCAACATTAGACGCGAATTACACATTTTCTCTATTATTTCAGTTGCGAATCAGCGCTTTATTTTTGTCGGGAATAAAGTGAGTTTTCCAAGTTTGAGCCGCGAATTATTTCTCAATTTAGGCGAGAATTATCGTTTTTAATAAATTACAGCGAATTTGTGGATTTTCTCTACTTGATCAGTGAATTAGCGTTATACTCCATTATAATTGCAAGAAATCTTAATTTTAGCCAGGAATTTGGCGGTTTTTCTCAGTTTCAGCAGGTTTCCCGAATAGATCCAGGAATTGGCGTGTTTGCCAATTTTAGCCGCGAATTATTTCCTACTTTCAACCTTAAAGATACCACTTTTACTCAATTTTGTTCCCTGGAATCAGCGGCTACGCTCAAATTGATCTGCGAATTGGCGTTTTTTCTATAGTTCTTTCTTAATTTATCCTTTAAAAATTGGTGATTTTTCTAGATTTTAGCCATGAATCTTTTAGCCGACGATTACCACTTTCTCTCACTTTGCAATTTTTTTTCCAATTTCTTGCCATGGATTAGCGCTTTAACTCAATTTAAGGCACAAAGTTGTGATCAGATGCCGCGAATTGGCGTGTTCCTCAATTTTAGCAGTGAAATCGAGATTTTCATACAATTTTAGCCGTTTATTTGCGTTGTTCAACTATTTATCCGTGAATCAGCGCTTTCTCTTAATTCATCTCGGCTGATTAGCGGTTTTCTCGATTTTAGTCACGAATTAGCGTTTTTTTTGTTTTTTTAACCCGCCGATTAGCACCGTCCCTCGAATTTATTTGCGATTTAATTAACTATTTTCCAAGCAGCAAATTAATGTGCTTACCCGTGAATTAGCTATATTTATTTTGATTTGTTCCATGAATTAGTGCTTATCCTTAATTTTATCCACAAAATCACCTTCCTGATAGCAGTGATTCAATTTTACCTTTTTATTACCGTTTTTCTACACTCCGCATCCTCAAATTTGCGCTTATTCATTAATTTATCCGCTGATTAGCACTTTTTCTCAATTTTAGCAGTGAATTAACATTTTCCCAATATAAGCCGCTAATTTATGTTTTTCTTAATTTTAGCAGCTCACGGACAGCGAATTTGTCTTTTTCTTATAAATTTTATCCATATTAATTAGCTTTCTTCTAAACTTTTCGGAGAAGTCGGGCTTTTTCTTAATTTACCTCTCTGATAAGCGATTTTTCTCAATTTTATCTGTAAATTAGCTATTTTTTTCAATTTGTGCCATGAATTAGCACTTATTCTCAATTTTAGCCTGAATAATGCCTTCAGAAGCGACTAATTGGCGTTTTCTCCATTTTATCCGCGACCGGGTGTTTTTCTTAGCCGTGAATTAGTGATTTTCGTGTAAACTTTATCCGAGAATGAACGATTTCTCTTAATTTATCCGCTAATTGTTAGTGATTGTTCAAATTTTAGCTATAGGTATACGTATTGGCGTTTTTATCCAAATCACCTTTCGCTGTACCGAATAGCTGGCGGATGGCCATGCGATGTCGTGTGATGGCCCCCCTCTTCCCACGGCCATAGGGGTGCTCTTGTGTGGGTCAACCCTTTTTAAAGTTCTGCTAGTCTGCTAAGCCTCATTTGGTGCCACTGATTTCCAATAGCCTTCCAGCCAGTCCTCTCCTCTTTTTTTATGCCAAGGGAACTCCAACTTACCCTATCAACACGTACATACGTGTACACAATTACGCAATCGCCTACATACACGCACTGTGTTCCTATTGGCTTAAAAGTGTGGTGAATGATTCGAACTTCTCGAGAAAGTCATTAAAAATGTAAACATAGTGCCGCACAGAGCTCGCAGACGTCTGGGATGTCCGTTCAATACGCATAATTTATAACTCGACTGTAAGTCGCATGGAGGAGAACATTAGTACTATTGAATTCGGAGCATAGACGTGAAAATATCCAAAAATAAAGCGTTAAAATACATGATTTGACAACAAAAATAAATCTTAGAGACATATTCGGAGACCATCCTTAAATTTTAGCCAGCTTATTGCTCATTGAAACATATTTTAATGAACGCGGCCTTTAGTGTGCAACTGTGTTGAAAGCCCATCAGGCGATTTCAAATCAATCATTTGAATTTAAACGCATTTAGAACTATTGCATTTTATGTTCTGGTAAAATCAACCATAAAATTGGCATAGCGCTGTCACAAAATGAGTATGCGCTCGTTCATTTATGTACGTAAATTCGGTAGTGGCGAAAGATCCTAGTGAGGGCACTGTATACGACTCTCGGTTGTAATTTTCTCTTCAAACCTGAAGACTCGATGGATGAGAAGGGAAAAATTGCTTGGACACGGAAATGACCCGGAATACCGTTCATTACCTCTCCACGCTTCTTTGACAACAACCTCCTGGAACGTATATTAGTCGTCAAGTCGTATCGTATCTCACGTTTTAACCTCTTCGACGATAAATAAAAGTGTTCTCGTCTCGAAGCAAAATGATAGCCACGTTGTTCCAGAGGAGAGGGCCTGTAATGTCCGCTGAATCAAAATTTATATTTTTCAGACATTTTAAAAAAGCTAAATTGCCTAGTTGGTGTCACTCTAGGGAGAAAGCGCACCTTTTCCCATTCATCTTCAACGAATGTGGTTGAGCGGCGAGCCCACGCGCTTAATGAATACGACAAAGTCTACCCCCCAAAAAGGATCAAGTAAACTTTTGTAAATGGAAAGTATAGCGGCGCACAAAAGAAAAGCGTTCTAAGCTGTACGGCCGTCCCGCCCCTCTCCTAAAAACGAATCCTTTCACACAGCGGGGGTGGTTCGGTAATAAAATTGAAACAAGAGTCTACGTCATGTATGAGAAACTAGGTGAACTTTATTCCCGCCCCATTACTACATCTCTTTGGTTTTCATTATCTGGTGTAAATGAAGGTTTGAAAGGAGGGGGAGTCGTGTAATTAAAAGGGTTATATATTTCAAATTTCATGGTTATTAAAAACGATGGGTTTCAGAAGTGAATTGGAGGGAGGATTCCGTCTTTTGGCCAGTATTCTCCTTCTAAAGGAAAATTCTTGTATACGTCAAAGAATACCTGTTGAATGATAAACTTATTCATGCCACACGAGACATCCAGCGAGGAGAGGGCCGACTCCTACTCGCTGCCAAGTTATTAAAGTTTGTTGACAGAAGAGTCTCCGGAGAATTAACGACATTTCGATAAATCAATGAAATTTAGTGCTTTTGGGAAACTTCCTCTTGAAACGTACAGGAATCATGAAGTAACAACCCTTCAACCACATATAAATACTCTCTCCGTGATCCTTTTCATTCCTTTCGTTGTTTTCCATCGATTAACATTGACACTCTCTCTATAGAATGATTAGGGTCTGAATGGAGAAACTCGGGTTTCACACCCCATAAAGTCATATTGGCCGAGTAATTAGTATCCATTGAACCACTCCCCTTTATCTGTTTCACCTTCCAAATGGAGGAAATTACTGTTACAGCGGTGCGCACTATATGTTTCACCATCTGTGTTTTCTTTTCGCAGCTCATGGAAAACGGAGTGTTGACGAGACAAGGTGGTTCGTTTCAAAATTGGCGCCGCTGCCTCTTAACAACCAGGCTCGACTCGCCCATCTTATTTTCAATCAACAATCAAGGTATGTATGAAGGGAATAGGAAGCCCCAGTGCCCCAGAGACTCAATCAACTTTTCATTCACTTTTCTTTAACAAAAAATTTCCATATTTCTACCCTCGCTTTCATGTCCAACGACTTTTTTTTTTGTTAACAGAACTGAAAGTGAAGAAGACGCCGACGGGAATAATCGACAACTCGCCAAGGATGAACTTCAACCGCGACTGGAATCGTCTGCAGCGTCGGGATTGTCGCGAGGAGCCATCAAACGTCTGGCGGTACCCTTTCCGGCCGAACAATTCGTCCTGAGACCAATCACTCACGGCTCGTCTTCTTCTGGCGGAGAATCGTCACTGTCCCAAATCGAGGACGATGGAGGTTTCAATCCGAAAGTTTTGCCCTTAGCTCCGTCTCTCGCGGGTAGGAGGGATTTCATTCTGATGGGACGACCAGTTCGCTGGATCCGATTCTTGGTACGACTGTGTGAATTATCAAGAATTTCATTTCTTTGCACCGCACTAATTTCTTTTTTTGTTCGTTCCAGAATCAAAGTCCCAAGGATTTGGAAGAGAAAATAGAAGAATAAACGAAAGTAAAATGAATAGAACCAGCGCTATTTCAACGTCACTCACTTTTTAAAATAATGACGAAAATAAATTAAAGAAAAGCGTTTCGGTCGAGATCGATAATCAATTCTATGTAAAAAATAATTAACAATGATGCAAAAGAAATAAATTTCTTCCGCATTAATAAACACTCTGTACATTTTTTCAAACGTGGCGATTTGTTTTCGTCTTTTGTTTCTTCTGTGTCTTCAAATAAAAAATTATAATAATTTTTCAATAAGTTATCAACTTGAATTGGTTTCCATTCCGCAAAATCTCAGCCACAGAAAATTCTGAAGAAAGAACTAAAACCACAAAATGTCTTTTATAAAAAGCAAACAATCCAAATGGGGAACTTGCATGAATTCCCGATTTGGAGGAAAAGTATACCAGTGAATTGGCACATGCGGACAAAGATATCAACGGTAGTTGCAGCCCGATTGGTGCGTCTGGTGATTTTTAAATAAATTTCAAAGTTCTTCAGGAGGGGATGGATGGTGCGAGGGAAAAATGACGTCAAAGAGCAGTTTTGAAGCATTTGAGGAAACTCTAAAATGTTTTGTTTACAAATAAAAAGAAAAATTAAACCCCAGAAAACGCGTCTTCCCCCCTCTTCTCAACACCATCCATTTTATTAACTGTCCTTTGACGTAATCAAACCCCTTCTCAATTTTTTTAAAAATTCGCCTAAAAGAAACCCTTGATTGTTTTCAATGTTTAATGTGGGCAATTGTCTTGTTGAAGAGCCCTCTTCAAGAAACACCAGTGATTGAAAAATGTGCAAGTTCCCCATTTGGTTTTGAGGGAGCCAAATCTGCTAAATTTGGTTTTTGAAGAAAAAAATATCCCTGAACTTGGGATTTAAACGACTCGAATCCACGAAATTTTGGTTTAGACAGAGTGAAAGTCCGTGAAGTTGAGGTTTGAATGAGACAAACCCGCGTAATTTGGTTTTGACGGAGCGAAAATCCACAAAACTGTGGGCTGCCGAAGCCATAATGACGACTTTTTTTTTTTCATTGAGCCAAAACCGTGAATTTTGTTTTTGAAAGAGTCACAGCAGTTTTTCAAACTATTGAATTCAATACGTGTCCGCGCACGTTGTCAGTCATAACTCATCAAGGAGTGTCCGAGACAAATCAGTTTCGCCGTTTCGACATCTTCAGCATTGGTGGATACAGCAGGCCTGAACGCAGGAGGCGAATTATATGCGTTATTGCCACTTTGCTAGGGTGAATTTGCTATTCGAGTTTCTAAGGCCAACATTGTCGTGCCATTAATTAAATGGTTTCCGCGTAAATTGCAGCAGAATTATAGCAACCGAACTGGTTACTGTGCAAAAACTACGTGCTTTTAAACAGTAAATCTAAATTTCGGGCCTATAATGGGATGAGTTTGACAGCTTCCACTCGCTAAAAACGACAAAACTAACGGCTAGACGGTCAATTCACGCCCAATAGGCAAACTGACGTTACCAGCCTAGAAAATGGCTAAACTGACAATTTGCGTTCTTCAAATAGCCAAACTGCCAATTCACGCCTTAAAAATGGCAGACTGACCAACCGCGCCTTTGGTCATTGGATTGGACATTGGACAACTGACTATTTCTGTCAAAAAATGGTAAAAATGACGATTCGAGATCAACTAAACTGAGGATTGGCAATAATTAAACTGACCGTGGCGCTCTAAAAATGACCCTATACTTACAATTTGAGCCCTAAAAATAGTCAAACTGGCTATTCACGACCTAAAATGAATAAAATGACGATTTGGACCTTGCAAATAATGCTTCAACTGATGATTCACTCCTCGAAAATGATGAAACCGGCCCCTCGCGTTCCGAAAATGGTCAATGATGGAAAATGACGGCTGAGCTAGATTGACTATATCTGCGCTCTAAAATTGCGAAACTCACTATTTTGTGCCATTAAAACGATAAACTGACCATTCGTTCATAGACACAGGCTGATCAGGCGACTCTCCCACCGCACGATCCCGTTTTGGGTCATTGTTTACTCGCACCCCTAGAACGACGGTTGAACTGAGTACTCTCGCGGTGTAAAATAGCTGGACTGGCTAATCCCATCATCACCAGCCATCATCAGGCTAATCAGTTTCTGTAGGCTTTTTATAAAGCCAAAATTCAGAACGCGTTAATGTGCTGCTCTTTTGGGGCTAAAATTAAGAAAGCGAGCGCTAATTCACGACTCAAATGAATAAAAAAACGTTCATTCACGTTTAAAATTGAGAAATGTGCTGATTCACGGCCAAATTGAGACAATCCAAGGCTAATGAGAAAAAACTGCCATTCGCTGCTAAAATTGAGAAAACGTTTATTATTACGGCTATAATTCATAGCTAAAAGTAGAAAAATTGCTAGTTTGGGAATAAAACAGAGAAAAACGCTAAATCGAGGCTAAAATAAAGAAAAAGTGTAGATTCAGGGCTGAAATCCAGAAACATCAATCATTTGCTGATGAAATTTTGGAAATCTCAATTAGCGGTTTCTGCGGAAACAACTTCGCGCGTAAAATGTATAAAAAGCGTTAATTCATGTCTGAAAGTGAAAAAATCGCGAATTCACAGCTAAAATTAAGAAAAACGCTCGATCACTGCTAAAATTTGGGGGTAAGGACGCCGCCGCGCGCCGGTGCGTTTAGGTCCACCACAGTTTTCATCCCTAAAACGCTACATTGAGGCACAATGGCCATTTATTGCTTTATAAACCCTCGCTTTGACCTGAAAACTGATTTTTTAAACGATGAAGGCACGGGATTTGGTTTTTGAGTGGGTGAAAATAACCGACATTGGGGCTTCGAAAAACAAAATCCGCGTGATTAGGTAATGAAGCGCCTGCGAACTGTGATTTCAAATAGCCAAAATTATAAGATTTGATCGTAGAACTAGTGAAAATTGATTTTGCTGCTAAACAGCGCAATTGATAGAATTTCCTGCATTTAGCGCCACCGACCGATCTGAATTCTTCCCGTTTTCGCGAAAATAATCGAATTTTTCATGAACCAATAGCTCTGGGAGTACCTCAGGAAGTCGGAGTTAATCTCAGCTAAACAGTTTGGTTTCTCGAAGGGTAATCCACCGCCGATGCGATTTACTCACTCGAGGCCAAAAATACAGCGGTCAGGGCTTTTATGGAGTTGACCACAGCCTTTGACACTGCTGATCACAGTATCTTACTGGAAAAACTTGAAAGGATTGGGCTCGGTGGGAAAGCTCACAGATTTATTAAGTCGTACCTATCAGACCGCAACCAATATGTCTCAGTGAACGGAGAGAGTTCAAGTCTGCTGCCTATAACTATAGAGGAGTGCCGCAAGGTTCAATTCTCGGTTCAACTCTATTTCTCATTCTTATCAATGATCTAGGAAAATCAATAAAAAGAACAGCCGTCTATTTATGTATGTAGACGAAACAACAATAATGTCCAGGCTCTCTTCTCCTAGCACGGTGGCAACAATCAACGATATGGAAAAAAGTGCAATTAGGAGACTAGCGGGAGTGAAAAGGAGAGATTCGTGTCGTAGTGCGTTCAGCAACCTAGGTGTCATTACACTCTATGGGGCTTACATGTACGAGTGTCTCAAAATAATTCGGAAAAGTGTCGGTGATTACACGCCAATGTCATCTGTACACTCGTATAACACCAAAGGAGCGACCTCATAGAGCGAATAAGGATGATGAGAACCAAACTGAGTCCTTCCCACATGGCTCTTATTTTATACAACAGGTTACCGCCTGTTTAATTAAAAGTGATGGACTTTTAAAACTGAAGGAGACGTAGTAATTGAGAAAAACGTTAATTCATGGATATAGTAGGTACAAGTGATAAAGCCAACTCTTGTTAAGGGCTAAAACTGACAAAATGCTAATTCCCACCTAAAATTAATGTAAAACGCTCATTCGTAGCTAAAATAGAGACAAATCTTTGAAAAGTGGCAACTCTTGACAAAAAGCGCTTATTAGCGCAGCTAAAGTGGAGAAAGACGCCAATGCGTGGATCAATTTGAGATAACGCGCTAATTTACAACTAAGATCGAGGAATGCTGTGTTTTGTGGCTAAAATCATGAAAAGGCGCTATTTCACGGCAAAAATAGAGAAAAAGTGCTAATGCGAAGCTAAAATGGAGAAAAACGCAAATTCACGGACTTCGTGAAAATCCTCTAATTCTAAGCTGAAATTTAGTAAAAGCGGCAACTCGCACGGAATAATTCACGGCTAAAGTTAAGAAATAATTTGCAGCTACAATGAAATGAAAAAAACAACAACAAACAAACGCTAATTCACAAATCAAATTGAGAAAATCCGCTAATTAGTGACTGAAATTGAGAAACGTGGTTTCTCCATTGACATTTATGTTTCAATTCAGAGTGGAGGAATGGATATGATTTGCTGTAAACCCGAATTTTATGCAAATGGAAAACGTTATAAAACAATAGTTCAGAACAATACATGTGAAAATAGCTCTACAAACGCTAAGCCCGCTATAAACGCTAAAATTGAACGAACGACGAATGATGTAACTTCAATTTTTATATAAAATTCGTGGATGATGGTCCAGAAGGATTCAAAATCGATGTATATTATAAAAATAAAAGTGTGGAGAGACAAAATAAAATTAACAAAAATAGTATAGTTTGTTTTTCCAGCCCACAGCACTACATAATGTGCATCGTTTTCAAATGCTCGTCTTCGTCGTTCTTTTAAATAAAAACATTGTCCACTTTTCGACGTTCAACCTTTGTTGAAAACTTGAAATTTGCATTTCTAGGGCAAACCTTCTCTGTATTCTCTGGTTGCTGATTCATGACTAATTCAAGTTGTGGTAGTTAACGCCCGGACTATTAACAAATTAACAATACTGCACTTGTTTTGCACCTCTCTTCCTATTGTACATTTTTTAATTTGTTTCTCTAATGCTTTCCCTTCTACATTACCGCAATAATTTTCAAAGGAACATCATTTCAGGGAAAAGTTGATTTCGTTATAGGTTTATTTAAATGAAAAATACCCTTAAGGCGGCAATAAAAGAGGGAGGTACAATGGACAAACCTTTCAGGGCCCATCTTTGACGACGAGGGGGGCTCCCAGCTCTGGGAAATAATGAAATTAAGTCCGTTTCTTAAATGTTTCCCGCATATAGAGCAGATTGTTTTTAAGCCCAGGGTCCTATACCCTTTCGGTCCGATATTTATGCTTTATACTCACGCTCTTTTACAGTCTCTCACCGACAATTATACGGAGGAGCAACAAACAAAATTTAAAAAGAATATAAGGCTTCCAGCTAGATAGACGGCCCCCGTAATTATGTATAGAACGTCATGTACATGTATTATATGGGCGGGGGGAGGAGTAATTCAATTTAGAGTTTTACAAAGTTTTTGCGTAAATCCCGGATAGTTTGAACCGGACATCGGTTGAAGTAAAATACGTGCGAACCTTAATAATTTAATTAAGACATTTTTCTTATTTGAAGAAATCAGGCAGCAGTCAGAAAATTCTTTAAATAAAGAAAAGGTCCCCCTTCTCCGGAATATCTTCACTCTGAATCGTTTATAGAAGCGGTATAGTTTGAAAGGGTCATTTGACCGTCAGTGACTCAGGAGACCCCACCGTTGCTTCGAATTAATTTTGTTTTCGAGTTCCCTTACACACTCGTAAGTCCCACCCGGAATATTGGTCGTGAAAATAGTTTTTTTTTTTTTTTTTTGGTTTAGCGGCGAAAAAAAAGTGTTGTAGGACAGGGGACAGAGGAGGAGAGAAAAGGAAGGAAGTTTATCCAATTTGAAGAAGCCCCATAATCACACCCTTCTAAGTTTACCGACAAAACCCATTGAGGAAGCAACTCTTTTTCACGTACTTATGGGATAAAGTTCGATTCATCGTTATTTGACGGTTGTTGTATAGCAGAGAACATTTTGGCATTTGGCGATCACACCTCTCACCATTCTTCAAGTAAGTACTGCAGTATTTGTTCTCTTTATAAAATACTTTAAAAGGATAGGACAGAGGAAATAAGTTGAAAATTGGTTTAATTCACGACGATAATAAGTAACAATGACATCCGCATGAAACGAGACGTGACCTGTTCATTAGTGTTAAACTAAGAAAATGTAATTACGCGGGCTCGAAGAAAAGGACTTCTCGATTATTGTCCTTTTAAAACGCACGTTAAATAATTTCAAACGACCAAGTAAATTCTTCCACAACTTTGGGTTTCATTCTGTTCGCATGAGTAAAATGATATAATTCTTGAGCCTGTGATGACAGTTCGTCAAAGCTTATTTTCTTTCTTCTAAAAATTCCGCTAATATTTTCTCATTTCTATTTTTGAAAAACAATTTTAAGAATTACGCTAATAAGTGACAGCCAGTTTTACTGGACATTCATCAAACATAAAATAAATGCAAGCAAGCCTTCTCGCAAGCCCCCCACCCCCACCCATCAACATATTTGGCTTTAGCTACTTTGAACACAATAAGCTGAAAATCGAGCGGTTAAATCCGGGCATTAAAATAAGGTCCAAACTTGAATAGAGCTGTTAAAATTATATTCAATTTTACTTCCATGAAGCGAATGTGATCACTATCGTTGTTATGTGTTGCGTAACCGTCAGGTGGTTTTAGACGCTTCATTGAACTTATTTTTCCGATTGTACAAAGGTAATTACCCCCCCCCCTCTCACAACAGTTTCCAATCGCAGTCGAAACCCGAACAATTTTACTCGTGTGGATACGAATATTATTTTTCATAATATCACCTAGATTAGACTAGCGTCGAGCTACACCCAAACCGAAAAATACCGGTTACAGGTCAGAACACAACAGAGTGGCCAGCAGTGGTCACCAACAGGGAAAAAAATGTCCGAAAGCGAGTTTGCCGCGTGGTTGGTTGCTGGTTTATAAATATTTTCTCGGCTACAAAGAGGCCCACCAACATTTTTGGCCACCAATTTGTGATTTTCCTCCATTTTACCCGCGAATTAGTGCTTTTTCTTAATTTTAGCAGCGTATTGTAGCTCTTCCAACCCGTGAATTTGCAAATTTTCTCAATTTTAGCCACGAATTGGCGTTTTTCGCAATTTTAGCAGCACATTATCCATTTTTTCCATTTTTAGCAGCGAATTAGCTTTTTTTCTCAATTTAGGCTGTGAGCCTCAAGGCTTTTCCTTTAACTTCAGGACAGTCTGGACAGTGCGATTGCGTGTCCACAGTGAGCGCGAAATTTCGTGAGGCACCTGAAAACGAGCCAAAGAAGTCAAAAACGGCGGCGTCACTGTGAACTCACGCCTTCAACTGCTCGTCTAATCGAAAATTTGTCTCAATATTCGAATTTCCTGTTTCTAGAAACACCAAGATTCCAGATGCCGTACAATGTTAAATACCTATTTCAGTTAATTTCAGCCAAAATCTCCTTCTAACCTTCTCAAATTATAGGGTAGAGCTGGGCCTGGGAAATCCTTCAATGCAATAGGCTTTCCAATTTTAGCCTTAAAAAATGGCTTACACCTACTTACAGCGTCGTGGGTCTGGCTCATAAATGAACATTTCGCACGGTTGATCCATTAAAACAAATTTCGCGGAGTTTGACTCCTCCCTCCCACCAATTTAGTTGGATCGACACTCACAAAGAGGCAATTTTGAAGTTCCAGTTGCTTGAACAATGCAATTTTGCTGATGAGCTGTGTCATTTTAACCCATTTGAAGGGTCCGGCTCTCTCAACGAAAAAAATTGCAATAAAGCAGAAACAGTCCTCGAGCGATCGTGGAGAAACTAGAAAATGTGAGGCACCGACACATGGGTAAACCAGTTTCGCGGTTTTGGGACGTTCAAAAATCAAATTCATTTCGTAAATTAAGCTCTTTGAGGGGGGGGGAATCTTTGATTTGGACCGGAATAAAACCAATTTGACGGGTTTGCCTCTCCAAAAAATCATTGATCCATTTTTCTTGCGATTTCATTCGCTGAAAATGAATCAAATTTCCAATTTCACGAGTTTGTCTCATTCAGAGAGTAAATTTGTGGAGATTCAATCTCCAAGAAACGAATTTCGCGGGCCTGGGCCAATTTTGGGGGTTTTTTAGCTTCCAACCTTTAGCTTTTTTTTTCTTTGGCCTCTTCAAACCATTCCTTTAAAAACCTTTCCGCGGGGTTTCTCACCCCACAAGGAACAGTGCATAGAATCAAATTTCGATTCACGTTCCCCAAATCAGTGAATTTTAAGCCCAGAAAGGTTAGTTACAGGAAATTCTGGTCAGGCGGTCTTAAAATGCTTTCCCTCTTAAGAAAACGTGAAGATTAGTCCCTTGTACACGCTTATTGACCTGTCATTCGACTTTTCAAAGAGGGAGATGAGCAGTGATGCCTACCGTTCCCTGTGGTTCTATTGTTCATTATAGGTAATAGGGTTCGATTGAGCAATTCAGTTTCCTTGACGAACAGTGGTTTGGGTTTTTGGGGTAAATGAGTGATTTCTTGCTCGAAAAATATTTTTCAGAAGAGGGGAGGAGTCAAATTTTGTTGGCTAACCAACGCGAAAACATATGTTTTGGGAGAATCTTCCATCTGGGAAAGGCTTTTATGTAGGGGCGAATGTTCGTTCCACCCCGATTCCCTGGTTATTGACAATTATTACGACAATTTTGACCGTTGTCACACAAGCTTATCCCGCTTCAAAAGTTTCCGCGAAGGTAGGCCGCGCGGCAGGTCAATTGCATAGGTCCCTATACCGTTTATTCGCACTTATTCGACGTTTTCAATTTGCATAAAACTCTGCTCCACAGCCCATTTCTACCCGTCCTCTGAATTAAAACATTTTTTAATGGAATAAATGGGTCGCAATGAGCAGAATCGAGAGCAGAATTGTGTGCAAATGGAAAACGCTAATAATCATAACGCGGACTTACCCCAGGGACGTATAGGTACGAGAGGACATGGGGGATAGATCCCCCCCCCCCCCCGAGAGCTACAAGTATGCGAATTAAGGGGCACTAGTCTCTAGTACCAACGCTCTAAAGACCCTCATAAAATCCAAAAAAATTTGCGTTTCTCGTTGAAGTTATACGTTTAGCAAATTTTCTCGACTTCAAGCAGCCTGAAAAGGTCCGCGTGCGTCGAGCTGCTTCCTTGGACTTCAGACCCCACGCAGTAGCGTGCCAAGGTAGTGGCGAGGGGGGGGGGGCGCCGCGGGCACCCTATCAGACGGGACCCTCGAGAAGCTTAAATACGGGAAAATGAGGATTTTTAGGTTATCCATGGATGTAGATATGTGAAGAGGTCGGCTCAAATTTAGAAAATTCATGCTATTGAGGAAAATTCGCGGCTAAAAAGAGAAAATACACCGTTTCCCCAGTTTCATTAGGTCCTTAAAACTCAGTAAAGTGCTAATCAGCAATTCGCAACTTGCTAACGCGGCAAAAAAAATCGCTAATATTCGTGTCGATAGCTGCGAAAAAGCGCTCATTCGTGGTCTCACGATGCAACTTTCAGACTAAAATTGAGGACAAATCGCAGATTCGCGATGCACGGAGGCCAATCTACGAATAAATTGTGGAAAGCAACTCAAAAGTGTTGTTTTTGGGCCAACCCCGCGGCTAAAATTGAGAAAACACGCTATAATATTGACCAAAAAAAAAATGGGTAGGTACGCTTTCAGGTTAAAATTGGACAAAAATGGCAAATTCAAAACTGAAAATGCGAAAAATCGCCCATTCGCTTATAAAAATGGGGATAGAAGCTAAATCGCCGCAAAATTAGCGTAAAATGCTGTTCCACATCTGAAATTGGGAAAAATCGCTTTCTTGCAATTGGTGGATATAAATGTGAGGAAAACCGTTTATTCGCGGATAGAAACGAAGAAAACACAAATTCGCGGCTAAAATTGAGAAAATCACTAATTGGCGCAGCTACAATTAGGAAAAACGCTAATTTTCAGTTCAAATTGGGGAAAAGTGCTAATTCTCAGCTAAAAATGGAAAAAATGGCTAATTTGCAGCTTAAATTGAAGAAAACGACAATTCTTGGCAAATATTGAGAACATTCGGTAATGCACGGGCCAGAAACGCTACGGCAGCTAAAATTTAGAAAAATCGCCTATTCACTTCTAAAATTGAGGAACATCACTAATTCTCGTATAAATTGTGGTGAAATTTCTAATTTGAATACGCGCCTCAATCTGAAGGCAACTTTGTGGATTAAGTTCAGAAAAACTGCAAATTCATTCACGGCTGTATGAAAAACAATGCTGATTCACGGGCTAGAACTGAGAAGAAGCAATAAGCTAGATACATACCTGAAAGTAATATAAAATTGCTAATGTGGTGCTAAAATGTTTAAAAAACCGCTGATTTGTGGGTAATATTCAGAAAATAAATAGTTAATCTGTTCAAAATTAAGTGATTTTAAAAGAATGAATTGACAAAAAGTGCTAATTCTTGACTAAAATTGAAAAACATTCTAATTTGCGTCAAAACTGAATAATTACGCAATTCGAGGCTTCTGAATGCAACTTTTGTGGCAGAAATTGAGAAAAAGCGTGATTTATTGCAATGGGTGAAAAACCCGCCACTGCGTGGGTGAAACTGAGAAAAATCGCTCATGCGCAGCGTAAGGTGAACCCCAAAAAATCCAAATTGGTGAAAAGCCCTCTATTCCGCGACTAAAATTGAGGAAAACGCGTAAGAAAAGCGCTAATTTTCAGCTAAAAGTGCAGGGAAAAGTGCTAACCCCCTGGTAAGAAAATTGAAAAAAAATCACTAATTTTCTGCTAAAATTGGGGAAAGCGCCAATACTCGTGGATAATTAAGAAACATCGCTCACGGGATAAAAACGCTGCTAAAGTTGAGAAAATGCGCAAATTCATAGATAAGAGAGGTGGGGAGGGGGACTGCTAATCCGCGGCTGAAATTGAGAAGAACGATAAACGCGGACAAAATTGAGGAAATAAGCTCTGATTTGCGGGTAAAGTTGACAAAAAGCACTCATTCATGGCTAAAATAAATTCGCGGCTTAAAACTGGTAATAAGCGCTAATTGGTGGACTGAAAAGGTGAAATAGCGGTAATTCTAGGCTAAAATAACGAAAAGGCTAAGTAAAAATTATATTTCTTGTTTATACGGAGACCTAGGGGCCTCTTGGAGATATCCGCCCCGGGCCCCGATAGGTGTTGGTCCGCCAGTGACCCCACGCGATACGCGGTTTCATCCATTTATGAATTTTGTTCATTTTCTCCAAAAATCGCCCTTAACTGAGAGATTTTTAGGGCCATTTTCTCTGAGTATTTCGATTTGAGCCGAAAGTATGAGTCCCGTGGAGATATGCTCAAATGACCAATGTACGCGGTTTCCTTCCCAACATCATTGAGTGGCCACCACTATCAACCACTGGCCACCACTGTTAAATTGGGTAAGTGAGGACTTTATGAGACTAGCGGACTAGCCTCTACTCCAATCATTCCATAATGGAAAAATTTGTCGAAAAGAAAATACTGAAATGTCTAGATGAATCAGGAATTAATAGAAATTTTGTTCTCGGGTAAGGCTATGATGTGGCCAGAAAGATGTCCGATAGATTCAATAATGTGCAGGCTGGGTGGAATGATGGCTAAAATGTGAAATTACCCCCCTCCCGTCAACACAACGAGATTTAAATCTGACCCCCCCCCCCTCTTAGGACAAATTCCTAACTTCGCCACTGACTTACCCCAGAAACAGCACATTGGAGATTTAGCTCAATTTTAGCCACGAATATAACATATTTTTTCAATCTATTAGCTGCGTACTGGCTTTTAAGATCAGCACATTAGCTCTTTTCACAATTTCAGACGTGGAGTTATTTACAGAATGGCGAATAATTTTTTCTCGATTTTTAACCCCGGACTTGTCCCGCAATAACACCGTACGAGTATTTATTAGCGCTTATTTATTTTTCCCCATTTTAGCCACAAATGGCCGCTTTCTTCAAATTTTAGCCGAAGGCATGACATAAGAATAGCACATTAGCGTTTTTTCTCAATTTTGCAGTAAAAGCCTCGAACACAACTCACATCTGCACTTTTTCTAAAGTTTAACGGTCGCAGACAGCTTGCATCAAGAAACCGTGAATTGACGCATTTTCCAATTTTTTGCACGAACGAGCGCTTGCCCCAATGTTAGGTCCCAATGTTAGTCGTGAATGAGCACTTTTTCTACATTTTCTTTCAATTGGTGAACATGAACAGATCAAGGCAACTTTCAGCATATAAAATTGATGAAATGATCTAATTCACAGCTAATAAATGTGGAAATTTCTCCAATCGGGGTTAAATTCGTGAAAACCCTTGATTCTCATTTAAAATTGAGCAAAATCCCTAAATTCGCGGTTGAATTGGAACGAACACTGAATCCCGGATAGAATTGACTAAAACTCTAATTCGCGCATATAAGATGATGAATAGCTCTCATTCGCAGCCAAAAGCGAGAAAGGCCAAATCAGAGAAAATATTTAGAAGCCTCGCTAATTCGCGGCTAAATTGAGAAACCACCATTTCGTGAACAAGATTGAGAATAAGACCCTACTTCGTGCCTAAAATAAGATGTGAAAAATCGCAAATTCGCGGATAAAATAAAGAAAAGGCGCTAATTAATGGCTAAAAAATAAAAAATCTACTGCTAACTACTATAGAATTGACAAAATATTGGTCATTTGCGGTTGGAGTTGATAAAAATGCTATGTCACGGCTAAAAGACGAGGAAAATAGGTAAAATGTGAATATAAAATTGAAGGAATTATATAATTCACGGCTGAAATTGAGTAAAAGCGCTAATTAGCTGCAACTTGGAAAAAATGGTCCTTCTCTGCTAAAATCAGAAAAAGCGCTAATTCACGGAAATACTGAGAAAAAAGAAAATTCGCGATAAAATTGAAGAAATCGCTGATATGCGGATAAACTTGAGTGAAATCAGTTATTCGCGGATAAAATTGAGAAAAGTGCTAATTTATGGCTTTAAAAAACGCTAACTTGCTGTTAAAAGTCAAAAATTCGCGAGAGAATTGGATAAAAACTTGCTATTTCACAACTAAAATATGAGTAGAAGCGCTGTAGTCATCGGCCAAAATTATGTTAGCTCTTGGTTCTTGGCTAAAAATTGGAGAAATCTCTAATACGCTGATAAAATTGATAGAAAAATGATAATTCGGAAATAAAATTTAAGAAATGACTAATTCACGTATAAAATTTAACGAAATCGGTGATTCGCGGCTCAAATTGAGATGAAACGCTTATCCACGGCTAAGATGAAGAAAAAGCGCGAATGCATGACTGAAAAAAGGAAAAATAGCTGGTTCGCGGCTAGAATTGAGAAAAAGCGTTAAAATAAGCATCTAAAATTGACGAAAAGCCGTAAGCCCTAATTCTAAAATTAACCTCGAGTATTTGGGTAGGCCAATATGCGGGCAAAACTATTAATAAAGGCGCATTTACATGCAAGCTGTAAAAAGCTGAGCTCTGGGCTTCAATCAATCGGATCACTCCGAGTGCAGAGCGCGGAGCACTCTGATTGGTTGAAGCCCACAGCTCGGCTTTTTAAAGCTTGCATGAAGGCGGCTTAAAAGTGCTGATTCATAGACAAAATTGAGAAGCGCTCCTGCAAAGCCACTGCTAAAATTAAGAAAGAGCGCTAATTCATGACGAAATGTCGCAAAGTAAAAAATTGCTAATTCGTGGCAAAAAGTAAAAAAAAAAAAAAAAAAAAAAAAAAAAAAAAAAAAAAAAAAAAACGGGAGGAAAAAGCGCTAATTCAGGCTTGAAATTAAGAAAACTTTCATTCCCGGATAAAATTGAGAAAAACGATTTTGCATTCGCGAATAAAATTGCAAGAAATCGCTAATTTGCGGCTAAAATTGAGAGAAAACGGTAATTCACGGACGCGGGGAATCGGAAAATCGATTCAATTTTACATCAGACGTTGAAGGAACTTTCTCATTTTCTATCCGCCGTTTTTGACCGCTGATCTTAGCTGTGGACACGGTGGCCTTGCAATCGGCCGCCCTGCGAAGTCCAAGGATAAAGTCCTAAAGTCCCACCTTCCAGACCTTGCTGGGCGCCGCCGCTCTGAATTCTGCCGAAGCCAGCGACCACGTATAAACGCACGCACGTTTAGACACTTTTAATATGCACTGTCAGTGTTGGTGGTCACTCTGTTGCGTTTCTAGCTGGAAACCGCGCATTATTGGCTATTTCTCAACTACATGCGGCTTTGAATGATCGATTTTTCTTTAATGAGCGATTTTCCCTCTTTTAGTCACGAATAAGCTCATTTTCTCAATTTTTGCCACAAAAAGCTATCCTGTCCACGGCAAATTGACGTTTTCCAAATTTTTGACGCGAATTTGTCAATTTCTCAGTTTTAGTCGTGAATTAGCGCTTTCTCTCAATATGGGCCGCCAATTAGCGTTTTTTCTTAATGTTTGCCTCGAATTAGCGAATTTTTCAAGTTTTAGCCACGAATCAGCGCTTTTTTCTCAGTGTTAGTCGAAAAATGGTGATTTTTCTCAATTTTAGCGACGAAGTTGCCTCCAGAAATCGCGAGTTGGGGTCTTATGATTTTTAGCTGCAACTTGATGCAATTTTTCTATGGTGAAAGTATTTCCATAGAAAATAAACTCTCAGGGCATTTATCAGTAGGTTCAAAAGCTCCCCCTAATCACTGATTTTTAAAATATTTTATGATCCTGATTATTTTCCAGAATTTTAACCACTACCAAGTGTTCGGTTCGTTCCCAGAACTACATTCTCCTGTCATAAACAACATGGGCCGAGTGCGCGCCCCGCGCAGTGCCAACTCACGTCATCTTCACCTTCTCCTCCCAAGTTTCCTCCTTTTCCTTTTTCACATCTCACAAGGGGCGCCTGGCCCCTGTCACTTTGATGCTTTCTGTACCTGCACCTCATCAGCCCCTCATCTGGGTCAAGTCGAGTGCCTCGATTCACCGATCAATCTTCCACCGCTCAACTCTTCGAAACTTTTTACTTTACTTCTGAGGAATAACGACTTGTACAGCCTTCCGCAAAATTTTCTTAGAGGAACTGGTATGTATGCTCGATGGTTGATTTGAAGAAACAAAAACATTATATCTTCTTGAGGGATTTTTAGGGCTTTACAAGTTCGAAGTGTCTCGAAATCCGATCTATTACCTTCACGAAGACACTCTCAATGGATTGGAAAGTTCTCTTTGGGAGCTTCATGTGACTGAGTGCAAGCTAGCAACAATACCAGCCACTGCCATCAGACATTTGTATAAACTAAAAACGCTCAATCTTACTGGTACCCGAAGTGTCATTTTGTTTGGGTCTCCAAAATTCTGGAAATTTAACTGTTCTTCATTCTGTTTAGGAAACAGAATCACAACGATTAGCGCCGAAGAGCTCCGTGGAGTCTCCGGATCTCTTCAAACTCTCATTCTACGAGACAATCAAATTTCCTCCCTTCCCGCGGGAGTTTTTTCGAGCCTTCAAACCCTCGAAACTTTAGACCTGAGCGACAACGCTCTCGTATCCCTGGAACCGTCGGTCTTCTCTCCGGCTCCTCCAAAACTTCGCATCCTTGAATTGGCCAGCAACTTTTTCCCAATGCCACCCTACAAGCAGCTGGCTAATATAAAGTAAAGACGGAAAACTCACATAGTAAAGTAGTTTTAACTTATTTGAAATCTCTTCTTTTTTTTTCGCGCTCTCAACAACAGGTCACTCCGGCACTTGGATTTAAGTTCGAATCGAGTCACAGCCCTTCATGACAGCACATTTTCCGGGAGAATACCTCTTGACACTCTGATTTTAAGTCACAACATCCTGAAGGTTCTAGAAACAAACTCCATGGCCGGGTTTGATGTCGCCAATAAAACTTACTTCACGGGAAATCCGTTGACGACAATTGATGTAAATTGAAATTGACGGAAAGTGTTTAAAAAATAAATAAATGATCTTGGTTCTTACAGGCTGATGCTTTTCGAGGGTGTTTCATAGCTGAGCTCTATTTGAACGATTGTAAGTTGACGAGTGTAGATCCTGAGGCGTACAATGGCCTGGACGGCACGTTGCAGAAACTGGATTTATCCGGAAATAATATTTCTACGTTCAATTACTATTACTTTCGAGTGAGCAGGCCCTTATACTCGGATATCTCAATTTAAAGGAAACTGTAAAATAGTACCTAATAATTTCATATCCTTCAGATGTTCAAGCCAATGAAAAGCCTGAGTCTCGACCATAATCCCTTGACTGAAATTGTCTGGACACCAAAAGAGACAGCCAAGGCCGTCGGAGGACAGTCTCTTACATTGCCGTCACCAGACGTTAGATTGTCCGAGTTTTCAATTTTAGGGAAACAGGTGAAATCGCTAGATCTTCAGATTCTTCCCAAGTGAGTCGTGAATCTGACGAGAAAATTAGTCAACAGTACTAACTGTTCAATGAATCCGTTAACCGCAGGATGCCTGAGCTTCACTCGTTTAGAGCCTCCCAACTAACGAGAGACTCCTTGGGACAGAAACTTCTTGAGTCGTTCTCACCGTCCCTCGAGAGTCTCACATTCAGCGAGGGTAACTTGAAATCACTGGAAAGTGGCCTATTCGCTCACGCCCGTGGAGTTCGTTCCCTCGATCTCTCGTACAATTCAATCGAAAAAATAGATTCTAAAACGTTTACTGAGGTGCGAGTAGGAGCTTAAAAGAAAGGTGAAGAAATAACATGTTTAATTATAATTTGTTTAAATTTATTTTTCAGTACAGCTGGCACATGGACTGGAAAAACTAGTTTTGACGCGAGCTCTCGGGAAAAAAATGGGAAATTTCCCTGAAGGGCTGTTCAAACCGTTAACCGCCCTCCGTTTCCTAAGTTTGAATCATAACTCGCTGTTAAAAATTCCGAACGACATCGGCTCCTTGAGCCGATTGGAGGTCTTGCACGCTCATGACAACAATTTCAACTCACTACCAAGTAACCTCTTCAAGGTAAAAAGAAAATAATACAAAACACCTACAGTAACTTGGATGTAACAGTCGTAAATGCAAGCGCCCCTTTTGTGACCAGACGACCTACTTTCCCCAGAAGTGTCCTACATTTTAGAGCGTCCCAGCTCATTTTCAAGTGTTCGGGGAGAAGTTAAAATTGTCCCCTTTATGCCCTACTTTTCGGAAGCAACTTTATAAGATCTTGTGGGCCCAACCCACAACCCCTGTTTCGACGATTTCCCAATCCCAGTTTCCCCACGAATCCCAATTTCGTGGGTTTCGCTCCTTCAAAAACGAAATTTTGTAGGTTTTGCTCTTTCAATTTCGTGGACTTGGCTAACCCAATTTTGGGAATTTTTTCCCGATCAAAAACCAAATTTCGTTGCTTTAGCTCTTTATAAGTTCAGGTTTTCAGGCTTAGTTAACTCGAATTTGGTCAAAAGAACGACGGAAAAACTAATTTCGTGATTTTGGCTTTTTCAAACTCCAAATTTTTCGAAGATTTTCACTCTTCCATAATGGGGAACTTGCATGAATGCCCGATTGGGAGGAAAAGTAGACCAATGAATTGGCACATGCGAACAACGATATCAACGGTAGTTGCAGCCCGATTGGTGCGTTTGGTGATTTTTAAATAAATTTCAAAGTTCTTCAGGAGGGGATGGATAGTGCGAGGGAAAAATTACGTCAAAGAGTAGTTTTGAAGCATTTGAGGAATCTCTAAAATGTTTCGTTTGCAAATAACGAGAAAAATTAAACCCCAGAAAACGCGTCTTCCCCCCTCTTCCTCACACCATCCATTTCAGTGTTCTCAGATTTGGCACCTTCAAAACACAATTTCGTGGATTTTTCCTATTCCAAGCCCCATTTTTTTTTTTTTTTACGCGAATTTTCACGCTCTTAAAACCTAATTTTCGTAGTTTTAGTACTTAATGAAATCAGTTCCGAAGGTTTGGCTAATTCATAAAACTAATTCATGCACGTAAACCTGATCCCACGCAGAAAACCGCGAAAACGGTCCTATTCGTCTGTAAACGTTTGTTTAGTCATATTAGTCGTTTAGGACAGGTAATTCGAAACATAATTTCTTTAAATACTTTAAAAAAGGTGCGGGGACAGGTAACCCGACCCGTGTGGACTTGGTGGGTTTTTCGCCATTTCTAGTATTGTTTAGCCTTTCAAGCCCTTTTTACAACAATTGACAAACAATTGAACACACAAATTGACACAACAATTAACAACAATTGAAGTAAAAACTTGGGTGCGGCCAAGTTCAAGCTTCCCGGATCGTGAGTTGAATAGTTTGTTTAGCGGCATTACATGAACGTGAAATCATTTTTTCAGACATATTTTTCGTTTGTTTAGCATTTCGAAACATATTTAAAAAACAAAAACACCCGGCGCGACCAACTTTACGCAGCCCGACCCTTGAACGAAATCGTTTCTTTAGTGTCATTTCCTGTAGAAATATCATTTTTTACCTTTGTTTAGCCGAAAATTACGTTTTTTTAGCCTTTCAAGTCCTTTTGGGTGCGGCTAAGTTCTCGCCCCCCGACCCATGAATGAAATCGTTTGTTTAGCGGCATATCTGAACGAGAAATCGTTTGTTTAGCTATTTTTTTCGTTTTTTAGCATTGTGAAACATAATTTATGATTGAAAAAAACTCATGGGTGCGACCAAATCCACGTAACCCCCCCCCCCCCCATGGAGGGACGAAATCGTTTGTTTGTGTCTTACAATATCGTTTGTTTAGCCAAACTTTTGTTTACGTTTGAGCGGCTAACGTCAAAGATTTCGTTGTTTGTTTGTAACTAGTTTACGAAATGGTAAACAAACGAAAAGATGCGTCGCTAAACAAACGAATTCGTTCGTGATGGCTTGAACGGATAAATAAACAGAAATTTCGGCTGAGCAAACGTAAACAAACAATTTCGTTCGTGGGCGCACCCATCTGGTTTTAAAAAGTATACGAAAATGTTGGCTAAACAGACGGTAATAACAAACGATTAGGGCATTTCTTCTTGTTTTCCGCGTTATGGGCCGGATCAGGTTCAAGTGCGTAACTAATTTGGCTCTTTAAAAAACCAAATTCCTGTATTTGGCTTATTCAAAACCGAAATTTTGTCATTTCTACTCTTTACAGACCCCAAGTTTTGCTGATTTTTTCAAATTTTCAAAACATTTTCAAATCGGCCAAATTTCAAATTTAAATTGCCCAAAAATTTCACACTTTGAAAATTCGTAGCTCCTTCCAAAATCTTCGTATCGTCGTCGGCCGGGTGTTACAATTTCCACTATACGGTAGCCTATCCGGGAAAAATACCCAAAATCATAATGACAATTTATTTCAACCTCAAAAATCGACGAAACTGAAAAAAGAAATTTTCAATTTTTTGTTCTCCATACTATCCCTGGTGAAATTTTTGGGCTGTTTCGCCGATATTTTCAGAATCACTTGAAATTCAGTTTATAAGGGTTTCATAATTATCTAAAACCGAAAATGGGGTCCGTTTGGCCAATTTAATTTTTCTCGACGGGGTCCCCCCCGCGAAATTATTTAAATTTAATCACTGGCGACGAGGGTTGAATTTTTCATATTTTCAAATTCCTCTCAAATTTGGTGTTTAGAGGTTTTTCGACATGAGAAAAAAGAATATGACGTCAGTTGGGGGGTGGAAATTTTTTTCAACCCCCCTCTCCCTGTGACTGCTAATAGTACCCTTTAGAGGATGATGTTTCAATTTTCATCGGAATGCACTCAAATTTGGTATTTAGACGTTTTTCGACATGAGAAAAAAGAATATGACGTCAGTTCGGGGGTGGCAATTTTTTTCAACCCCCTCCTCCTCCGCGACTTAGGAAATGATTTTCAGAATTTCATCAGAATCTACTCAAATTCGGTATTTAGGTGTTTTGGAACACCTAAAATTTAAAAAGTTAAAAAAAAAAAAAGGAAAAGTTAAAATTTAATGTGACTTCAGTTCAGTGGTGAAATTTTTTTCAACCCCCTTCGGCTCCCCCCCCCCCCCAAATTAGGGGATGATTTTCAAATTTTCATCGGATTGCACTCAAATTCGGTATTTAGACGTTTTAGAGTCTTCTAAATTTAAATATGACGTCAGTTAGGCAGAACATTTGTATGCAAACATTCTGGAGGCAGCAAATTTGAACGTCAATATTCTTAGGACAGCAAACGGTAGCGAATATGAATGCCAATATTCCAAGGGCAGCAAATTTGGAAACCAATATTCTAACGGTAGCAAATTTGAATGCCAGTATTCTGGAGGCACCAAATTTGAACGTCACTATTCTGGGGGCAGCAAATTTGAACGTCAATATTCTAAGGGCATCAAACGGTGTCGAATATGAATGCCAATATTCTAAGTGCAGCAAATTTGGACGTCAATATTCTAACTGTAGCAAATTTGAATGCCAATATTCTGGAGGCAGCAAATTTGAACGTCAATATTCTAAAGGCAGCAAATATGAATGCCAATCTTCTGGAGGCAGCAAATTTGAGCGTCAATATTCTAAGGGCAGCAAATTTGAATGCCAATATACTTCCAACCTCTATATAAACCCAGGCAGCTATAAAAGTCCGCCATCTGTAAAAGTCCAGCACCTTTTTACACGTCCAACTTGTAACTTATATTCAAGTCCAGCACCTATAAGTCCGACCACTACCCAAAAGCTCGAGTTCCACCTACAAGTCCGAGTTGTAGTAAAAAGTCCGAGTATGAAACGGTAGCGAACGGTCAATATTAAGAGGGCAGCAAATTGGAACGTCAATATTCTGGAGGAAGCAAATTTGAACGTAAATATTCTGGAGGAAGCAGATATGTACGTCAATATTCTGGAGGAAGCAAATTTGAACGTAAATATTCTGGAGGAAGCAGATTTGTACGTCAATATTCTGAGGGAAGCAAATTTGAATGTCAATATTCTGAGGGAAGCAAGTTTGAACGTCAGTAATCTAAAGGCAGCAAATTTTAATGCCAACGTTCTGGAAAAGCAAATTTGAAAGTAAATATTCTGGAGGAAGCAGATTTGTACGTCAATATTCTGGAGGAAGCAAATTTGAATGTCAACATTCTGAGGGAAGCACGTTTGAACGTCAGTAATCTAAAGGCAGCAAATCTGAATGCCAACGTTCTGGGAAAGCAAATTGGGATGTCAATATTCTAAGTGCAGCAAATTTGAACGTCAATATTCTAAGCTTCAATATTCTAAGGGCAGCAAATTAGAATGTCACTATACTTCCAATTCTGGAAGTAGCAAATTTGAACGCCAATATTCTAAGGGCAGCAAATTTGAATGCCAATATACTTCCAACCTCTATATAAACCCAGGCAGCTATAAAGTCCGAATTCTGTATAAGTCCAGCACCTTTTTACACGTCCAACCTCCTACTTATATTCAAGTCCAGCACCTAAAAGTCCAACATCTACCCAAAAGCCCGGTATCTACTTTCAAGTCGGAGTTGTAGTAAAAAGTCCGGGTATGAAACGGTAGTGAACCTCGTCGAAACATTTAAAAAACGAAAACACCTGGCGCGACCAACTTTACGCAGCCCGACCCTTGAACGAAATCGTTTGTTTAGAGTCATTTCCAGTAGAAATATCATTTTTTTCTTTGCTTAGCCGAAAATTACGTTTGTTTAGCCTTTCAAGCCCTTTTGGGTGCGGCTAAGTTCTCGCTCCCCGACCCATGAATGAAATCGTTTGTTTAGCGGCATATCTGAACGAGAAATCGTTTGTTTAGCTATTTTTTTCGTTTTTTAGCATTGTGAAACATAATTTATGATTGAAAAAAACTCATGGGTGCGACCAAATCCACGTAACCCCCCCCCCCCCCATGGAGGGACGAAATCGTTTGTTTGTGTCTTACAATATCGTTTGTTTAGCCAAACTTTTGTTTACGTTTGAGCGGCTAACGTCAAAGATTTCATTGTTTGTTTGTAACTAGTTTACGAAATGGTAAACAAACGAAAAGATGCGTCGCTAAACAAACGAATTCGTTCGTGATGGCTTGAACGGATAAATAAACAGAAATTTCGGCTGAGCAAACGTAAACAAACAATTTCGTTCGTGGGCGCACCCATCTGGTTTTAAAAAGTATACGAAAATGTTGGCTAAACAGACGGTAATAACAAACGATTAGGGCATTTCTCCTTGTTTTCCGCGTTATGGGCCGGATCAGGTTCAAGTGCGTAACTAATTTGGCTCTTTAAAAAACCAAATTCCTGTATTTGGCTTATTCAAAACCGAAATTTTGTCATTTCTACTCTTTACAGACCCCAAGTTTTGCGGATTTTCACTCATTCAAACCCCAATTTCATCGATTTAGCTCCTTCACACCATAATCTCACAGATGTTTGTAAGAAAAAACAAATTTCATGATTCTGGCTGTTTCAACCATGTCTGATTCAACAATCTGATTGCCGCGAATTTTCGTTTTTTTCATGACCAAATGTCGCGGATTTTGCTCCGTGGAAACCCAAATTAACTGATTTTTGCTATTCCAACCTCTTTTATTGTGCGTATTTTCATTATTTCAAAAACTCAATTTCGCCTTTTTGTCCCCTACAAAACCTGATCTCGTGTGTTTGGGTTGTTTAAATTTCTATTTCTGGGAATTTTGCTCTTTCAAAAACAAATTTCGTAGGCTTGGCTCTTTCAAACCCCAATTTCGCGAATTTTTTCTCTTTCAAAACAAAATTTCTCGAATTTGGCACCTCCAATACCCAATGTCGGGGATTATTGCTTCATGAAAAACCTAAAATCATGGCTTTAGCTCTTCCTAAAACCCACACTAGTTCTACAGGTTTGGTTAGATCCAACAAGTATGAACTAAATGTCGTAATTTTGGCCCTTTCAAACCACAATTTTTATCGCTTCTCCATAAATAAATGTCACGGATTTAGCTCCTTACAACCAAATTTCATGGATTTGGGCTATTTCATACGTCTATTTCGCTTTCTCTCTTTCCAAAACCGAAGTTCGTGACTTTAGCTCTTTCGAAAATCTAATTCCGCTCTTTAAAACCCAAAGTCAAGGATTTGACTCACTCAAAAACCAATTTTGTCATTTTTGCTAATTCAAACTCCACTTTTGGCGATTTTTATTCTTTCGGAACATAATTTCACGTCTTCAAATCCCATAATTTCACCGTGATCCTTATTGGGCCTCTGCCAGAAACCTTAAAGTAAGGTCGTGCGGACGCACCTCCTTTGCAATGCCATATCTTCGGCAATGGAGATAGCCTGGCACTGGTCTAATAAGCGGTGTAATGCGTACACGAAAGGTTCATATTAACTCATGTTCCAAGATAGAACGGTGGTTTATAGGTTATGATGAGATAAGCCTAATCGTCTTACAGATTTAACATTGTGATAGGTACAAAGCCACTTTTATTCATTGTTGTCTTCATTTTCAAGGCCAATGTGCACAGGCGCCTACGTGTGATCAACCTAGCCTTCAACAATCTCGCCAAAATCGCCACAGGAACCTTCGAAGATTTGACTGAGGTTGAATTCATCGACCTTTCGGACAATGCAATAACGTTGCTCGAACCAGCCTCATTCTCTAATTTAGACAGGCTTAAAGTATTGAACTTACGCGGTAATCGATTGGCGTCCTTGATCCCTGAAACAATGTGCAATCTTCCCTCGTTGAGCGAGTTGGATTTCGCCTACAATAATTTAAAGTCCTTGAATTTTGCCGCTATGGACCAGGTATGCGAAGCATGCTTCACTGAATAAGAGCAGAAGTAAAGAATTTGACGATGTTCTGAGGTTAGGTCGGCACTCTTGCATCTTTGACAGTCAACGTGAGTTATAATGCAATCGTGACGCTGTCTAAGAACATATCGATTGGAGCAACTAAATATTCGGTGTACACGAACATAAAGGTTTAGTGATCCGATGGACAAACTCCGTTATTGGTTCCATTTTATCCCTGTTCTATTCCAGATATTGGATTTATCGCACAACAACATCACAAAAATTGAACCCGAGTACTTCTCCCCCGTCTCTAGCAGTCTCACACACCTACGCTTGGCGCACAATCGCCTGACTAAGGCTACTCGTGAGGTTTTTCCGGAGATGCCTCACCTTCAACTGTTGGATATGACTCATAACAACATGGCCGACGTGGAATTTGACTCACTACGGGGTCTAACGAGTCTTCAAGTGAGTTCAAAGTTTCAATTTCGATAGTCATGCTTTTTCGACACCGTCAACAATTCAGGTCTCTTTTTCCGCTTGCACCAGTGCCACTACTATTATACGCGTCTAACACACGGCAGCCTTATCAGTGTAATCTTTTTTTTATGTATTTTTCGTTACCGTGTCTGGGAGAAGGAGGCTTGTACATAGATTTTTGTGGAGGATAGCCTGTCATCAGGCCTGTTTCTCCCAGTTTGCAAACAATATTCATTTAAAAACACAACTATTTTTCATCTGTGTCAAACCCTTTTATCCCTTCAATCATCCAAGGCGTTGTTACTCTCACACAACTATCTGAGCTACGTGCCACGAAACCTTCTTACAACTGCCACGTCGCTCCGACGCCTTGACTTGTCGCACAATCGCCTAGCGACCGTACCTGACGCGTTCATCAGTCCCCCGTCGTTGGCCGCTATCGACCTTAGTCATAACTCACTCATCCGTATTCCAGTGGCGGCATTCACGCCGTCGTGTGCCGCAGCACTGATTCACTTGGACTTGTCCGAGAATAGAATCACCAGTTTACCGTCGGCTGACAGCTTTTCTAGATTTACAGTAATCTAGATTTACAGTAATTCGCGATGAGCCGTTATTAATTTATTGTACTTGCGCAGAATCTGAGGAGCCTGTACTTATCTGGAAACAGACTGACTGACGTTGGGAGTTCTCTGACGGTGCTGCCGAAACTTAGCGTGCTCAGTTTGGCGAACAACTACCTTCACTTGGGACCACGTGACATGTCCGGTCTGGAACTGACGCTCGAACACTTGGATATTTCCAACATATCAGTCAGCTTTGTAAGGGAATGGTCCTTAGGAATTTTTTTGTCCACCAACTCAACGCTAACGATGTTCAACAGGTGCCTTCACTACCCCTTCCTTCCCTTTTAACCCTGTCCATGGCAAACAATCCAATAACATATCTTCCCCCGGATTTGGCGGGTAATCTGACGTCATTGAAAGACTTGGATGTATCCAACTGCCTACTGACTTCACCACCTCAATTAGCTCATCTAAAGTCCCTTGGAATCAAAGCGAATCCAATCACCTCAATCTCCAACAGTAGCTTCCTTCAAAGTACTTCCCTCGCCGAGCTTAACATTCAGAACCTTCCATTGTCTGAATTTGACGTAAGAAACATCTCTAATTTCCAAACCAAATCTTTGTCTTAAAATCTATCGTTTCTAGGTTGAATCACTCGTTCCACTCCAGGGTCTGAAAGTTCTGCGCTTGAGTAACTTTAAGCAACTCAACCACTTCAATATCCCTCAATGGACCGAAGACAACAAAGCGCTCAAGGAATTGCACATTGAAGTATAAATCATTATTCCCTCGTGCCCATATTTGTGAACGAAGGTCTCTCACCTTTACAACATCCTTCCTAATGTCGTCATAAATATGGGACTCATTCTTTTCCCCGTGATTTCTTTGAGTGAACAATTTTAATTTGTTAAGGTTTCGGCGTCGAAAAGTTTGGGTAGCGAATTCTTAGGAGAGTTACCAAGAAAACTAAATTGTTTGGTTCTCTCGGGTGGAGATTTGATGTCACTACCAGACTCTTTACTGAAGGTTGTCACCGAGTTTAATCCCAACGTTGGGGTCAAATATCAGTAGCTTTTTCTTTTTTTTTTGTTAACGAAGGGAATTCAAAGAACGTCGTTCACGTTGGTACTCTCCAATACGAGCGTCGAAACATTATCGAAAAGTATTTTCAAAGTTACTGGCCCCATTCGTCGTATAACACTTGATCTGAGTGACCGGGGCAAAATTAAAGCTCTGGGCAATCCATCCAGCGCAGAACGTCCTGGGACTCCGCGATCGATTTATCTTGAGGAACTTCACTTGACGAGCAACGCTCTAACTTGCGACTGCGAACTCGGGTATAGGGTCATTTTGAAGAGTGAAATCTCCGACTTATCTTTCTTCTAAACGGAATTTCTTCTCTTATAATAGGTGGTTGGAAACCTGGCAGAGGAAACGTCGCGAAAGAATGGATCTAATAAAAGATCACACTGTGGAAAATGCGCGAGAGTCCCGCTGTAAAAACAAACAGAACAAACGACTCATCGAGGTGCTCAAAAGCGAGCTCGAGTGTGGCTGGAGTTCTGCGTGTATCTCCTGTCAATTTTCCACATTTTTATGGGTGACTGTTGGGTTGTTAGTGATTTACAGGTAGATAAATCAATCGTGAAAAGCCCGTCCTCTTTCGCCGAGTCCATCTCCACACTAGACCCTACCCCCAGCCCAGTCCGGACTAAACGCATTTGAAGATGGCACTTTCTATGGAAGTAGGAATGGCGTGGAGACTGTCAAAGGGGAAATTTGAGGGGCTCAATTGCACCAAATGTCAGCTTTTCTCAAGAGTATGGGTATCCAACACCCAATTCTACGGTTTTCTACAAATGGTTGCCAAACACTAAAAGTCGAGGTCTCTTCGGTAACAACCCCAATCAACAGCGTTAAAACGGCCTTTTACTTCCTCCGCAGTATTCTTACATCCATTTCACTGGTTTTTCTCCAGACCCACTCTGTCCCAAAAACCCTCATTTGTACTATATGCCTCTTTCCAACGCGTGATGCTACGAAAGACTCCTCCTGAATATGATATCAACGACTGCCATAAATTATTTAAAAATTGAAAAAGAATACGAGATTTATCAACAAAAGAAATATAATTTCTTACAAAATGAAAAACTTGCAATCATTTTTTAACACAATTATTTCGTGCGTTAATGCGAGACTGTCAATGCATGATGGAGAAAAAACAATGAATCCTGAATGTGCAGCTCCTTGGGAGCTTTCAACCATTAAACCAGTTTTTTATTATTATTAGTTTTTTCGATTCTTTCAAAACTTTTTTTATGTACGACTCGTGATTACACCAAAGTTGCGGTCCAGTCTCCGTTCCGACCTCAGACTTTCAGCTATCACATTTCCTCGGTCCTGGACTCACCCGGCAATTGAGCCAAGTACGGAGCCAATGGACTGCTCCTCATCACACCACCAGTACACTGCGATCCCCCCCCCCCCGCCACAGTCTCCAAACAAGAAACGGCAAAAACAAGTCAGGAAGAACCCGGCTCACCAGAACTGATGAGAGCTGTGAGGGCGCAATGAGAACGGGGAATGTTGCGGCAAGGCACCGCGGTTTAAATGAGAGCGAACAAGTTGTTGGGAGGTGGGGTTTAAACCAAAGATATAGAACTACTGGATTGCTCACGAATGTTGAATTGTACGAGAGAAAAACGGTCTAACCTGCACCCCGTGACCTTGAGGGAGTCCGGGTTGGCGGCACATTTAAAAACTCCTTATACGTTATTCGTACAATGGGGATGAGCTCTCCAATTTTAAAAATCACAATTCAGCATGTAGGGCCTGTTCTGTATAATAAACTACAGTTGATACCAACTATTAATTATAATTTTGTCGCGGTACTAACTGAAAGAATATGGTGGGCAATCCAGTCCAGTATTTCTTTATCTTTGCATCCTGCAGTACCTAATACCTACACAAGCCAAAAGATTTCATACATTTTTCACAGTCCGACATTTGAAATAAAACTGAAAGGCATTAACTTCAAGTTATAATTCAAAAAATAAACTGAAATGAATAAGTAAAGAATTGGGAAACATTGCACATAAAGGTCTGTTGACGTGGCAGGATAGTGGTGGAGGGCTGGAGGGATGCGATACGTACGGAGGTTTCAGATACGCGGACTTCATCAAGGTCAACCCCCCCAACTACTGGCTCGGATTCCCCGTCCATCGTGAGCAATCCAGTATTTCTATATCTTTGGTTTAAACCTACCAGGTAGACACGTGATTGCACCAAAGGTGTGGCTCTGTAATGATGTAAGAAACATTTCAAAAAAAAAACAACACATTTCGGACGAGGTAAAATAAACTAATGATGAAAACAATAATACGGGAATGAATACTTGCCCCCTTCGGCTAGAAATCCTTAGTGAGTGCGTCCTAGATTTTTATCACTTACCCCCAAGACTTCTCACAACATCTAAATTATACTGTGTTGCCAACCGAAATACCCTCCACACACTGATGTTGCATCCCTACTTTGCATTGGGTTTTGGCGCGGTCTTATGATGGCAGCACTGTTGTCAAAATCCCGCCCCCACCAGTCTATCAAATCATACCTAGCAAGCTATGATCGACCAATCATGTTCGAGAAAACCTGGATGACCATAGAGATATTATCTCTATGTGGATGACAAACAAAAACTGCCCGTCCCGATTCGAGACAAAACTGACGAAATGTCGGAATTCACCGTAGTATATTGACGTATGCTAGACAGCCTATACGTCCATCTATCACCTCAAAGCCTTGTGAATGTTTAACCTATACGACATTGAAATTAGGAATACGAATAGGGTGGCATGTTATATTTTACAAACATAACGTGGCTGATCACTTGATCTAGGCGTTATACGAATACGGCTCTCTCTTATTATATCATCATCGGGTGGTTGTGGCTTCAACCAACTGCTTTACGCGCGAGTTGTGTTTGGCGAACGAGGCAGCGCCGAATTCGCTAGATTACCTACAACGAGCATGTAAAGACGCTGCTCACGAGTTGCGAACGCTGTTTTTCGCTTGACCAAACAAGAATCATGTGACTTCACCTTGAACAGTGTCGACTCATTCCAAACAGTGACGGAAAGTACTTTTCGCGTGTCCAGCGTGTAAAGACTAATTCCATGTATGACCCTCAACGCTCTCTTCTGCTTCTTGAATATCCTTGTAGCTGATGGTGCGTTTCCCCAAAGCTCTTGTAGCGTTTGGGTTTTAGGGGTCGCTACTTATTTTACCCCTTTTGTTATTATAATTTTGTCGGGGGGTCCCTTCAAGCGGGCGGAAGATGGATGAGGGCAGAAAGCAGTACAGTGATGCCGCAATTCACAAGTACCCTTTTTCAAGTTAACAACCGACGATGGAGGGTTCGGCACTCTCGAAATTATAGTCTGGGCCCCGCACCTGGACGCTAATCAATGGGCGCTGGTGACGTGAGCAAAGTGACGACGGAAACGGGCTCACGACTGAACAGTGAGCGACGACGACTGGGGCGAGCTCCCGACTGAACAGTGAGCAACGACGACTTCAACAGACTCACTACTGAACAGTGAGCAACGACGGATTTATAACAGACTCACGACTGACATACACGCACTACACTGACTCTTCCTTTCAAACTCACTACTCTTTCCTTTCCAACTCGCTACTGACTGAGCACCTCAATCCTATCGCTGACCCTTCACGTCCGAGTCCCACGCATAGATTGATTTTACTTCGCTTCGTCACGCTCAAGGCCCCCTCCCACTCCGGTAGCCGCGCCTGCGCCGGCCCATTGCTCCCATTCTGTAGGCAGGTCAGCCCACCGAATCCCTATCCCCTAGAAGAACCGGGGAATCGAGCCTCCTACGACTTTTTAGTATTATTTACTTTTATAATTGTTGTCGAGTTTGCCCTATAAACAAGGACACAAATCTACAGTGATGGTTGGGGAGGGGGACGCAAACTTATAGTGGGGGGAACCACACTACACTCTATTCCATTGAAACAGTGCGAAATAGGCTTTCCTGATGACGTCCAGGGACGATACTCTAGCCAGCCTTCCTAGCACATAGATGGCGTTACCCAGCTTCTTTATAATGAAGTCCAGTGGTGACCAGCTTAACTGCTCATCAAGCACAATGCCCAAATACTTCTGGGTCTCTTGAGACTTTTCAGCACTTGAAAAAATCAGAGTCTTTTCCTTCGACTGGTTCGCAAACAATTGATTTTCCGCGAGCCACTGATAGAGGTCCCGAGTGTAGCGCCTCCCAAGGTCTCCACCACTTCCTCTCGGTTTCGTTTCGAAACAGCCAGAGCTGTATTATCAGCGAATTGGAAAATACTAGTTCCTTGGATGTGTGGAACGCTGTTTACGTATATTAAAAAACAAAAGGGGACCCAATATTGATCCTTGCGGAACTCCGTGCTCCAGTGGAAGAAGGCCAGACTTCCCGGCTCTCGTTCTAACCATCTGAATCTCCCAGACAGATAGCTCTCAATTAACTTCAAGGCCACTCCACGAACTCCTGTTTTTTCAAGTTTATGAAGGAGAACTTCATGAGAGAGTGTGTCGAACGTTTTGCAGATATCGCAAAACGTGGCTTCTGAGAATTCGCCGGCTTCAAATGAAATGAAGGGTGTATCACCTCCTCCAACAAGGACATCACGCAAGCAACAGTAGATTTTCCCTTCCTAAATCCGATCTGTTTGGGATTGAAGAAATGTGGTTTTTCCAGTGACGAGAGTAATCGAGTAGACAATAGCGTTTCCACCACCTTACGAAGCTTACGGACAAAGCAGAAGAATATATTCGATCAGGTGGGGGGGGGGGATAAGCAATTGACTGGGCCAGTTTGGGTCCTAAATTGTGCGAAATTACGAGTTTCCTGGTAGAATATCCTTGGAATTTACAGTTTCGGGCCTTCGCGTCTTAATTTTGGTGAAATTGCAAGATTGGAGTCTTAATCAAAGTGAAGTTGTACTTTTGGGACAATTTTTGTTATAGCAGCGGTGCTGTTGAGGCTAGCCAATCTCGACAGTGCCCATAGGTTGACAATTACCTACAAAATTGGAAGCTTCTTGTCCTATTGTACGCGAAATTACTAGTTTTGGGTCTTAATGTTGGCAAAATTGCGATTTCCGTGAAATTGAAAGTTTGATTTTTTTTTCTCTGGGCTCACACCCCGCGCTAGCCGGCCATGATGGACGGCATGAAGTCGTTTGGGTAACTCCAAATAAAAATAAATAAATAAGAAACTCCCCGCAACATTTTTAAAAGAAATACAAACGAAATTGATTTGTTTCAAAGAACCGAAACCGTGAATTTGAGTTTTCAGGCACTCAAACCAGGCAAATCGGGGTGTCGAGACACTATTGCTTTTTTGAAGGTCCGGAAGTCTTCAAATAAGTTGGCTTTTGAAAAAGCAGAACTACGGGTTCTGAAAGAGCCACAAGAGGGAGAGGGCCAAATTTTGCG
>CM075938.1:46249882-46296901 GCA_038030265.1 Corythucha ciliata | reverse complement strand
TTATTGAACTACCTATACGATTATGGTTGAACGCCTTTTGGTACATCTAACCGCAGTATCAACGGAGATAACTATAAAATACATTTATGTCAACTATCTGCATTTTTTGTTTGTTTCTACCAGACTGAATGTTTAATGCTGGAAGACTCCACTGTTTATTTAGCCAAGAATTCAGTAAATGATACATTGTAGGGACAGGCTAGGTCAACTGACATAAAAATTGTTGTATAACAATAATAATGAGTCATATGAATTTATACAATAGTATATTGTGTACCTAGGCGGGAAAGTGTGTGTTTGCCGGGCCGAGACAAGTTGCCCGGCCGAGCCGATTTTCTAAAGGACAGGTTCGTTTGTGGTATGTGGATGATTGGCTAGCAGCTTTCGATCAGAAAATTCTGAGAGTTGAAGAGGTTTCGACAGTGATGGAAAATACTCCGTCGGTCAGAAGGTTATCTACTTTAGTGGACCAGTTTGAGTATCTGTTCAAGGAAGGAGTGGGGTGTTACAAGTATGAAAAAATTAAGCTAAAAGTTTCAAAGGACGTTAAACCTCGTTTTATTAAGCCTCGACAAAAACCTTTCGCTTTTAAGGAGTTAGTCGATCAGGAATTCGGAAAGCTGTGGATTTATTGAAAAGGTAAATTATAGTTCGTGGGGTACGCCGTTAGTTCCGATTTTGAAAGCAGACGGGAAGACATTAAGGTTGTGTGCCAATTACAAAATTACAGTTAACCCGTATCTTGAGGATGTCCAGTACCCCCTACCACTTATTGAGGACCTCTGGTACGACCTTCAAGGTGGCAAACAATTCACAAAGTTTGATTTTTGTCAGGCATACAATCAGTTGGAACTTGCATGAGGATGACAGCAAGTTACTTCTGACTTGGTCTACGCATCGAGGGGTGTACAAGGTGAACAAGGTGGTTTAGACCACAAGCCATTGTTGGCTTTATTCGGAGAAAAGAAAGGAGTCCCGGAAATGGCTGTAGGTCGATTGCAACGCTGGGATTTGTTCATGTTGTTCATGTCAGGATTTGACTACAGTTGGAAATATTTAAAAGGGAAAAATAACGTTGCAGATGGGCTTTCAGGATTACCAGTCGGTTCAATAGAAAAAAATGTGGAGGAAGATGCTTCCTACAATAATTTAGTTGAGCATGTCTTAGCGATTGATTTGAAGGATATCGCACAAGCAGGCAAGTTAGGGCAGGTTGAGCAGTTCAGGATTGGCGTCACCTTACGAAATCAGACGAATTTGATTACAGAAGAACGCTTTTTGGCCTACTCCGGGTTGTTCGGAACAGTCCAGAACGCCAAACGAAAAGGCTTATATTGTATGAAATACATAATTTGTATTTCCTGGTTTTCACATAGCTTTAATGAATGTAAACAATATGCTTGTTAATTATATTATAATAGTTCGAGAGCTACCGACAGTCCCATTCAATCGGAAGAACACAGTCACTAAAGGTGTGCAAAATGATGGCTTTTGATCCCCTATTTGGGTCATTCCACCTCATCTCACCGGACTTTTGCAGTCGACCCCTCCGATTTCGCTCATTTTTGGTGTGGAGGCTCACTTTTATGGTTAATGAGGCCACGCAAAGTATTATTGAGAGAAAAATTTTTTTCAATGACTTACGGCGTTTTTACGATTTTGGACATTTTTCGAAAATGTGGTGACTGTAAAAGCGTTTTTGACCATATCTCCGGTTCTAATCAAGTTATTTTCCTTCTCCTTGTCTTGTTTTGTTCGGAAATAAGTAAAATATAAGAATATTAGCATAGAAAATCGTTAATTGTTTTTAAACAAATTTTAGGGCGTTTTCCGCACTAAAAATGTTCAATTTTGAATTTCTCAAAATGGGTCAAGTCGGGAATTTTTCGCGCGGTGTTATAATGTGCATTAGGATCTATTGAAACACAGCCTACAAGGGTTTTTTGTGTTATTTTTGTATTTCGAAGTTACAGTAATTTTTATAGTCTTAAACGCCTGTTTGCCTATCCATATTCGCGTTCCGGCAACACTTGCCTTTCCATTATCTCTCAAATGACCTCCTACGAGGCATAGTTTCATTAAATATTATTTTTTCACTCCTCTTTGATCCTTAATGGAAATCATAATTTGGAATTCAATTGACAGCCCATGAAGATATTTCGGACATCGTTATGTGCCTGGTCTTCATAACTTAGGTAGGTACGAAATATTGACTCGCGGTTTCTCCAAGCTTGAAATTATGAAATAAAAAAATGTATTGTATTTTAGAGTATACAAAATATTATGTAGGAACATCTTTGTTTAAGGCGTTTCAAAAATAACGGCCTTTCCTTTTCCCGTCGTAGCTGCTCAGGCCCGCAGAGACTATTCTATTGCTTCTTCAAGTGTCGGAGCTCTGTCCACGTTCAGCCTTCCGCTTCATGGCTCTAAAGAAAAAACAAAAAAGAAAACGTACATTTGAATTTAATTTGGAATGCAAATAATCTCATAAATTTCAGACAATGACGACTCACCTAGTTTCTACTCGACTCTCCGGATTTTGACGAACTTGACGTTGAAAGGTGACCGTTGTGTGAGTGGTGTCAAGAGAAAAGTTCTTGAAAATTATGCTGACTGGCTCTGAGGGGATTATTGTGTGGCATGATCTTATCCCGGTTATAGGAATCTATTTATTAGGTATTAGGTTATAGGTATCTATTAGGTTATAGGTATCTTTCCTTAAACGTATGGAAAACTTCTTTTAAATTGCCAAGCACTAGACGCTTTTGTTTGCGTTCCCGTTCGCCATTTCGTTCCCTCACAGTCACATAATCTCGGGCACCTGGCATTATCCGGCTGATATCATCGCTCGTATAAAAATCGGCAACTTTCTTCTTTACGTCGTCGCTTAGCGGTTTGCCACGCTTCTGGTTGGGACTCGATAAAATGCCCTTTTCTGTAACAAGAGCTTTACTTCTGCGGGCTAAATGCTCCGTAACATTGAACACTTGCTGTACTTGAGCAACTGACCATGTCTTTGGTAACACGGAAAGTATTGTCACTTTTTCGCTGTACTTTACACATATTTCTAGCCTTTCTTGAAGCTGCATTATCATTTCTTTTCCTGCCTGAGCGAAGTTGATATTTTGTGCAAGGTCTTCGCTTTCAGATGAGTCGTCAGCATGCACAATTTTCTTGAACAATCGCTCTACAGAATGTGTGACTCTAGTTTGCTTGAATGTTGCCAAAGATCGATTTCTGCGCAATCGGTGTGGTACAACCGGGGATTCGCCGATACCTTGCAGCCCTTCATTTAATTTTTCGACGAGTTGGTGCACCGGTGATTGCATTCCCCTGGAATGGGTGCTATCAGTGCTCGAGTATCAGTGCTCTCTTGATAATCGGTGCTGCTAGATCCCGATCCTTCCCGCGGCGTTGGCAGCCCTTGCGATGCACACTGTTTTTTTTACAGCGCCTGAGCACGCACGGCACAGCAAACGTCCTGGCGCCACCGTTGGAAACTTTTCGCGGCACATCCGGTGAAAATCCTCACTGACTTTCCTAAGGCTTCTATTTTTCACCGGTTTTAAGTGGACATTTAATGGGTCACAACACGCTCTTTGGGACGACGCAAAACGTCTCAGATAGTAGTCGGTGTGAGAAGTACAAACCGTACTAATTTCAGGAACACCACTGCGCACTTCAAGCAAGTACAACTCTTTTTGTGAAAACGCACTTCTTACTTTAAAATCTGTTTCACTTGAACACCCGCGTTGCAACTTGACACCGATGGAACATCGAGGTATCCTCTCCGTCATCACAGCAACACTTTCATCCATTACGTACACTTCGAACGTTTCAGACCGAATGGAAATTTGTTAGGGGACAAGTTGGCTTCTTTCTTCTTTTAACACATCATCTCTGACTCCTTCCGCCCCCCTCATCATCAAATGTTGCTTTAGGATAAAACAATATGAGCTCACTAAGCCTTTTTACCATTAACGATTCAAGCACTTTCTTAACCCTTTAAGTCTTAGTGCGTCGTATTCTGGACACCTGCTTTATACCCCGGGAGTACCCCTCGACATTTTTTCAAAAATCGCGTCAGAAGTCATTCAAATTGACTCTAATACACTCTGTGACCCATGAAAAACGAAGTTTTATGCCATAAATTCATTAACAAAGTTTGCAGAGAGAACTTAATGGTGTTCGCTACACGAGACACATATCATGCAGTTCAAAAAAATTAAGCATTTTGAATTAACTTGTCTTCAACTTGTTAACACTTGACCAAAAATATACTAAAATAAGGTGATTGTTCAAACAATGAAACATAAATTAGCGACATATTAATTGAACATTTTGGCATTACAAACAAACAAATGCGACTAGGAAAATGTAGTAAACTCTTAGTGGGCCCTACTCGGGACACCTTCCACCCAAACCACGTGGAAGGTGTGCTTCATATTGGACACTAAGCGTTCGATACTTGAAAAATCTAACGGTGTCTAAAGTAACTTGATTTACCACGAAATTTTTTCTTGGCCGAACTTAATTGGTTCCTTACCAGCATATCAATCCATTAAAACCCTTTTCAGCATGCGATATCCATTCGTTAAAGATCAATTAACTCGTTCACATGAAATTAGGAAGAGATAAAGTATAAAAAAGGGTATGCACGGTGGAGCAGTTTTTCATTTTTCAGCAAGAAGTTAAGGGCTAACAATCCATAATTGCACTTTGTGGGGCACTCAGTTTAAGAATATGAAGTATAAATTACCAGTTACTAGCGAAAAATTGGAAGAATCTCACTGCCAGTTCCGCCGAACTCATTGACATTAACTTCCTGAACCAAACAATCACTGAAAACCACAACAAAATGGCGTCGAAAACCCCGAAAGTGTTCCCTATGTTGGACACAACGCACAAAAAGCTGGGGAAAACGTGTCCTACCACTATCAGTTGGAGTTTATTCAACTCATAAACGTGTTCTAACCAGCTCCGATTCAAAAGCCAGGTCATTTCATCTATAGCGCAGTCTCCAACTAGGTGTCCAATATGAGGTACACAAAACGTCCAGACCCAAAACTCATTTGGACCCCCGGTACCTTAAAGGGTTAAATCACATTTTGTCTTGTCCTTATTTTTTTCTTAGCCCAGTCAGCCTTTCGTATTAAAAAAAAAACGTTTCTATCCACTCTACATCCTTAACTTCTTTTTATAATTACCTTTCCTCCCCAACACCTCTCACAAGACTCTCGCCTTCTTATGTGTGACCCTCCGAACCGTATACAACAGCGCTTAGAATATCTAGGCTTCGGAGCAGGCATTCGTTAAACTGAACAAAAAGCGACAAAGAGGAGCGAAAAAATAATATTTAATGAAACTATGCCTCGTAGGAGGTCATTTGAAAGATAATGGAAAGGCAAGTGGTACCGGAACGCGAATATGGATAGGCAAACAGGCGTTTAAGACTATAAAAATTACTGTAACTTCGATATACAAAAATAACACAAAAAACCCTTGTAGGCTGTGTTTCACTAGATCCTAATGCACATTATAACACCGCGCGAAAAATTCCCGACTTGACCCATTTTGAGAAATTCAAAATTGAACATTTTTAGTGCGGAAAACGCCCTAAAAATTGTTTAAAAACAATTAACGATTTTCTATGCTAATATTCTTATATTTTACTTATTTCCGAACAAAACAAGACAAGGAGAAGGAAAATAACTTGATTAGAACCGGAGATATGGTCAAAAACGCTTTTACAGTCACCACATTTTCGAAAAATGTCCAAAATCGTAAAAACGCCGTAAGTCATTGAAAAAAATTTTTCTCTCAATAATACTTTGCGTGGCCTCATTAACCATAAAAGTGAGCCTCCACACCAAAAATGAGCGAAATCGGAGGGGTCGACTGCAAAAGTCCGGTGAGATGAGGTGGAATGACCCATTTACGAGTTCGGAAGTCTGCCATGCTGTATCTGGGGCCCAAGGATTTTATAGCTAATTACAGTCCTTAATTTGGGACATGAATTTAACCCGAAGAACATAGTCCGGAAACTGGTCTCATTCGAAAGGTTTTATGGAGCTGATTACGAATATGATCGTCTGCCGCCGTCTGCCTGGGGCATTTGCCCTCTGTGGCTCGCCAAACTCACGTAATTCTATAAATTTTAATTAACCGGAAGAGCACAGTCCTGAAACTGGTCTTATTCGATAGGTTTTATGGAGATGATTACAAATATAATCGTCTGCCGGCGTCTGCCTGGGGTCATTTGCCCTCAGTGGCCAGTCAAACTCCCTAAATCAGGGATATTAATTAACCGGACGAACTAAATCCGGAAAATGGTCTTTTGCTTCTGGTTTTATGTGGCTGAATACGAAAATGATCGACTGCTGGTGTCTGCCTGGGGCATTTGCCCTCTGTGGCTCGTTAAACTCACATAATTTGGGAAATTTTAATTAACTGGAAGAACATAGTCCTGAAACTGGTTTTATTCGATAGAAGTTAAGGGAATGATTACAAATATAATCGTCTGGCGACGTCAGCCTGGTGCATTTGCCCTTGGCCGGTGGCCGGTCAAACTTCCTACATCAGGGATATTACTCTTAACCGAAAAAATAAGTCCGGAAAATGGTCTTATGCAACAGGATTTATGTGGCTGAATACGAAAATGATTGTCTGCCTGGGGCACTTTCCCTCAGTGATCAGTCAAAATGCACAGAGGGATAATGATTAACCGGAAGAACATAGTCCTGAAACTAATCTCATTCGAAAGGTTGTTATCTCCATAAAACCTATCGAATAAGACCAGTTTCAGGATTGTGTTTTTCCGGAAAATTAAAATTTACAGAATTACGTGACTTTGGCGAGCCACAGAGGGCAAATGCCCCAGGCAGACGGCGGCAGACGATCATATTCGTAATCAGCTTCATAAAACCTTTCGAATGAGACTAGTTTCAGGACTATGTTCTTCCGGTTAATCATTTTCCTCCGGTGCAGTTTGACTGGTCACTAAGGGCAAGTGCCCCAGGCAGACACCGGCAGACGATCATTCTCGTATTCAGCCACACGAAACGTGTAGCAAAAGACCATTTTCCGGACTTAGTTCTTCCGGTTAATTAACATCCCTGATTTAAGGAGTTTGCTGGCCACCGAAGGCAAATGCTCCAGGCAGACGATTATATTCGTAATCAGCTCCATAAAACCTTTCGAATTAGATTAGTTTCTGGACTATGTTCTTCTGGTTGAATTCATGTCCCAAATTAAAGACTGTATAATTAGCTATAAAATCCTTAGGCCCCTGATACAGCATGGCAGACTTCCGGACTCGTAAATAGGGGGTCAAATGCCATCATTTTGCACACCTTTAGTGGCATGTTCTTCCGGTTGAAAGGTACTAAACTATCGCTAGCTCTCGAACTATAGGCGTACACATTTTTTTCTAGACATGCTAGTATTGTTTCTCAAAAAATTGCATTAATAAATAGGTTTAATTGCTCCAATTTGAAGTGTTCTAGTCAATTGCGTTCCTATATTTGTGGGCTGAAGTTTGGTAATAAGTTGAACCTTCCATGGTGATCTGTTGTTATCATAGAGGTAAATAACTGGAGAAAGCCAGAATGTGCTGGGGGGTGGGTAGAAGGGTTGTCACAAATATGGCCGCCAAAGTACACCTTCAGAACCTTGAATTTACCTCTACATCGTCAGGTTATCAACAAAAATGCTCACCTCCCCCCTGAGATTAATTCAAAATTACAAAAAAAGCGCCCGAGTTAGAATGAACAAGGGGTATTTCGGGGAATTTGTTCGGTAAAAACTAAATCAAACTCGTCAACACTCTCGTTCTCAAAGCGTGGACGACTTGATGTTCATACGATTTCATTGTAAATGCCATCGTTCGTGGCACGTAGCCATGTTTTCAAGTGGATTTTGGAGTTTATTTTCTAAAATAAGTGGCCCTGATCGCGTTCCATCAACATACCAGGAAAAATATTACATGGGCGAGACAGTGGCGAGTTCAGAAAGAGCCGCTCCGTCTCTTGAGGACTGCGAAACTAGGATTTGAACAAAAGTCGCCACACTCACGCAGTTCTCGCTGTGCTCGAACCACGGGTCTTCTCATTCGCAGTGCTGGTACATAATATAATGTTTCTGAATTAGTTTGTTTCTTGCTTGCGAGCGATTATTATGTGAAATAAACGTTCGTGATTTCTTAGCCCTGTATTTCTCTTTGCTATCAGAGGATCGACCCCTGAAGAAACATACCCAAAAATACACAACACATCAGTGAAAAACAAGTTATCTTGAACTCAGAAACATGACGTATTCCATGAAAAACATGAGTCACGGATTTCCCGGTGGCTTCTGCCGTGATTCCCGGAAGAGGATTGGAGCTACTTGCGCACGTTGAAATATGCGGAAAAGAAGTCCAACAACTCGCGCATGGTCGAACGTTTAAAATAAAGATTCTCCGGAGTGTAGTTGTGGGTTGTTCCCTTTATTAATGCCCTGTGAAACAATCTAAAAACTCACAGTGACAATTTCTAGACATACTAGAGGAAATAAGAACAAAACTAGAAATTCAAAGTGGACATGTATAAATAAAAAACAACTTGACTTGAGGTTACTTTGTGGTTCACAAGGTGCACCTCCCACCATAACTTCGGTCAACAAATTTCAAGCCCAAGCTTTCTTCATTCATTTGTATCTCTATGGTTGTTATTCTTAGAGTTTGTTTATTGGTTACTTAGTTTGAGTGATTTTTATAGTTTTGGGGGGGGGGGATTACTTAGGATTTGCAATTAGGTATTGAATTGATGTGCAGCTTTTTGCTTTGCAGATGTTTCCATTAATTTTCTTGCTCAACACCAGCTCTCTCCTCAAGCTTTGCTTTTTGAGTGCTGAATAAATATTAAATGAAATAAATAAATAAATAAATAAATAAAAAAAAAAAAAAAAGAGAGAGAGACACGGACAGAAACGGCGTTCGCGTCTGAAGACGAGAGAAAAAGGGTTCGCGTCTGCATCACTCATTTGAGGCTCAAATTGTGGCGGCAGATGGTGATTTGCGGACTAAAACTGAGAAATATTGCCCATTAATTCACTGGTAAAATTGAGAAAAAGTGCGCCTAAAATTGAAGAAACATGCCAATAAAAAAAATCTATAAAATCTTGTTTTTTTGGCCGTCCTGAAGTTTCCACAAGGAAATTTTGGTATAAAACTCATACATCCCCGAATGAAACCCAAAATTTCATCTACTTCGGCATTGTGTCCAGGTACCCTCAAAAATGTATATACCTGACTGCTGGACTATCATGTGGGGCAAAAAATTGCTTGATATTACAAAAACCGGATGAAATTGTGAAAATAAGGCTGATTTTATGCAGAAAATGGCTGATTTTGTGCAGAAAATGGTTGATTTTGTCCAAGAAGCCTGATTTCCAGGTAAATGGCTGATTTATAGAAATATAATTATTGTACGAGAAATGGCAGATTTTGTACGAAAATTGTTGATTTTGTGAAAATGCCTGATTTTGAGAAAAATACCTGATTGTTGGAAAATGTTTGATTTCTTGGAAGATAACTGATTCTTGAAAAAATAGCTTGTTTATTACCAAAAATGGTTGATTTGGTCAAAAATCCGTCCGATCTCCGGGGATATCGTTGATTTTTGTAAATATGAGAGATTTTGTTCAAACAATGAAAACATGGAAGTAAAAGAAAGGCTGGTTTTGAGAATATGCGCGGTTTCATAAAAAATGTCCATATTTTTTCCCCAACATTTTAGCCGTGAAAAGGCTTGTAAAAACCGCAAATTAGTGGTTTTTCTCAATTGTGGCCTGGTTGTTGCATTAAGAAACCGCGAATTGATCCTTTTTCTTAATTTTAGCCGCGGTTAGCTCTTTCTACCAATTTTACCCATAAACATTCCTTAAGAACAGCGCCGCGTATCTCGATAGGCTACTCTTCCTCAAAACCAACAACCATCAATCGAAGTGGCCAAATCGCAGTTTTTACAGCGTTGTTTTTACACCAACCAACTTGATTTTTTTGGGTCAGGCTGGGGGCGCGTGTCCAGTGCCCTCTCTGGATCCGCCCGATTGATTAAAAAAAGTTATTTCGAATAAATCACGAAAAATTGCTAGAAACCGTAAAACGGTCAATTCACTGTATCTGGTGGCAACTTCGCCGTGAAAAGATAAAAATTGATGAAAAACGCCAATTTGTGGCTGGCGTTGAGAAATTAAAATCACGCCCATTCATGGGTGAAATTGAGGAAAAGTTCTCGTTTGCGTCTATGGAATGGAAGGAAAACACCAATTCGTGATGGTTGAAATTGAGGAAAAACGCTCTTCAGCGCCAAAAAAAACGCCAAATTCAGAAGAGCCGCTAATTCATGGTTGTGGAGACTTTAACAAGGCTAAAATTGCATGGCCAACCCCAAATGAATTGTTTATGGTAGAATTGAGAAAAAACATTCGTTTGCGGCTTTTACCGAAACGCAAAAACATAATTCACAAGAAAAATATTACTCCTGTGTGTTCAGAGCGTTTTCTCCTAAACGACGATAGGTGGGGGATTGTCGTACCTTGAACGCCCTTCTTCTTTCTCACACTTTAGTCTAGTTCGGAATGCCCTTGCGTGCCTTCCAAGTCGCAGTGGCACTACTTCCTACATGCATTCCAGCACTCGCAGCGCGCAAAGTTTCCACTCTCTTGAATGACACACGACACCTACACTCGCTCGCGCTATACTCACCCTCTGTGGCAACGCACTCGCCGCGTTGTATCCTCGATCAATCTCAGCACAGCGCGCAATACGCACTATACCTGCATACACAACATGCAAATCACGCAATATTCAAGCGGAGTTTACCGCCAGAGACTTTTCCGCGCCTACGCCTTTCACTGCTGTGGCATTTGATACTACTATATCAAAATCTTTCCAAATCAAACTGTGGTTGACGTGCTTTATCACTTAATTCATATGCTTTATGTACACTTATGTCCGTATTTATGAACGTTCCTTGACATTAAGGAACCCTTGAAATTCATTAAAACAGATGTTTTTATTGTGATCAAACTGTTCTCAATGGTTCCTTGACTCGAGGAAGCTTCAAGTAACGTTCATAAATACGGGCCTTAGACGTTCTGTTCAATAATCAATTAATCCATGCAACGTGTACTCGAGGGCTTTTTCCCTCATAACTCTTTTTTTGGGCTAAAAATAAGTGTGATTTTCGCCCGATTACGAGTCTTTTCATTGACTTCCCATTGCCCTTTATTCTGGACGAAACACTCTAGATTCACGCTTTTGCTAAAGAAAAGCGCTAAATTGTGATTTGACAACCGGTTGGGCCACATCTATACCCCATTTGATAAAAAAAAGTGGTGCCCGACTAGCCATATTTCAATAGAATATAAACTATTCGGTATTTGGTATTATAAGGTAAATTAATTAAACTGATATTATCCGGACGACGATGGAAGGGCATAGCCCAACACGATTCGAGTTTCGAGAAAAAATGGCTCTCCGGCGGGATTTGAACCCGCAACCTCTGGATTACCAGTCCAGCACGCTGCCATTTGCGCCACGGAGGCGCCTATGGGAGTCGTACTCCGAGGGATAAGCTAAGCCGAACCCCACCTAGGTCCATTGTTTCTCGAAACTCTAGGCGCTTCTCCTGATCGGTAAACCACGCCGAATTTAATCTTATCTAGATGTTGTTAGATTGATATAATGAATAAATCTGTCGCCGGCATTTTAATTAGTAAATTAATTAAATTGTTTCGAGAAACAATGGACCTAGGTGGGGTTCGGCTTAGCTTATCCCTCGGAGTACGACTCCCATAGGCGCCTCCGTGGCGCAAATGGCAGCGTGCTGGACTGGTAATCCAGAGGTTGCGGGTTCAAATCCCGCCGGAGAGCCATTTTTTCTCGAAACTCGAATCGTGTTGGGCTATGCCCTTCCATCGTCGTCCGGATAATATCAGTTTAATTAATTTACTAATTAAAATGCCGGCGACAGATTTATTCATTATATCAATCTAACAACATCTAGATAAGATTAAATTCGGCGTGGTTTACCGATCAGGAGAAGCGCCTAGAGTTTCGAGAAACAATGGACCTAGGTGGGGTTCGGCTTAGCTTATCCCTCGGAGTACGACTCCCATAGGCGCCTCCGTGGCGCAAATGGCAGCGTGCTGGACTGGTAATCCAGAGGTTGCGGGTTCAAATCCCGCCGGAGAGCCATTTTTTCTCGAAACTCGAATCGTGTTGGGCTATCCCAACTAACAATTCGACTTCGGTAGTACTTCGCGTAAGTCTAACAGAAGCTGTTTACAGAAGCCCAACTATTTCTGAAAAACTTGCAATAGCGTTCTATAAGACCAAAAAGGCTGAAGGTTTCCATTATTACCGAAGTTGTAGAGAGCTTCGGAGAGAGCTTCGGATGGACCTATAAGAGGAAGATAGGATGACTTTACAGAGACATCAGCTTCTATAAGGGACCTGCAGTAGGCCTTAAACAGGTTTAAAGGAGCCTAGTAGCGAAACTCAACGGAAAAGAAAAATGGCGGGTAGACTTCGATAAGCAAATTTCTTTTAGGTCTCCAGAAGGTTGTATTGCAAGCTTTACCGAAACTCAGTGGTAAAATAAAGAAAAAAAATTAATCCGAGTGTTATGTTAATCGTTAGATAACGTGACTGTGCTAGGGGACGAAGACATTCCTAGAATTATTCATTTTAAGTATTACACTCACATTTCTTACTTTTATTTCCAGAAAACTTCCCCGATGCCTAGGATCGAACCTGCCTCTTTCACGTGTGAGTCCTGAACTCTTCCGATGAGATACCTCGTTGATTTGGATAAAGTGTGAAAAGCTCTCCTCATAGCATTCACAACTCAAAGTGCAGAATATAATTTGAACGGAACCATTGAAAGTTATATTATTACCTACGTTGAGTTAGCTGAATTTTGTCCATCCGGTAGTTAAAAATTAAACGTCCCCCTTTAAGAAGCACCCGATATTTGATTTGGGGTGAAATAAAAAAATCACTTATCCTACAATCTACAACTGTGGCGGAAGGGAAGGTGAAGGGTGCAGCCGCCGTTCTGCGTTTGAGTTCATGTTTTTTAGTTTGTGTTGTTCGGACGGTCGATTGGATTTTGACTTCACTGAGTAAGGTATAGTACTTCTTCAAGTTTAAGCTTTTAAAATCATGAGGCATGCACCGAAGGGTTGCCATTGCCACTTAGCCAGACAGCTCAACAAGAAATGTGTTATACGGGCCGCATGACAAGTCCATGCACACGAGCTTTAAAATCAAGTTTGAGCTTTTGTGATCAGTCTGTTCCAACCCGTCGATATCCATTCTCCTGCCTTGCCTATTATTGCTCCCACTCGTATTCCTCTGAAAAGGCAATCCTAAAGGGGCCCACACAGGTCAAACATGCTTGACAAGCATGTTTGACGTTTGATGTCGCACCCTCACAGTCAAACTTGTCGTCAAGCTTCAACTTCAAACGTGCGCCCAAGCTTCAGCAGTGCTCATTTTGCGTTCATAATATGTTTAAGTATGGATATTAACCATTTGAGTTATTTGTATTGCCTTATCAGGGCCGAAGCCGCAAAATAAAGCCCACAGGAAGAAGAAAAGGTCTATGTGGACCAAACAATGGCTCATGAAAAGAGGTACTTTGGCCACGCAAATCTCTTGGAAGAGCTGAGATGTGCTCAGAGATTTTTTATAAATATATTCTTTTTTCTTATCGTCTATCTTATAGACGTAAAGTGTGCAAGTATGCTCCATGTTTCCAGGAAAGTATGTCCTTTCCTCGTGAAACACCCTATATTTAGTCAAATAATTATTATGAAAAACCAATTTTTTCATTCTCATAAAAATCACCCCAATACCCTATTTTCTTTGTGGTTTGAAGGTTTGATGGTTTGAAACACACACACACACACACACGATCAAACATGTTTTTCAAACCAAATGTTTGAGAGCAAATTTTCTGGCAGTGACTGAAAACCGTCAAACGTGATGTCAATCCTTCAAACCTTCAAACATGACCCCACACACGATCAAATCTGCTTGTCAAGCGAGGATGGCAAACATGCTTGTCAAGCATGTTTGACCGTGTGTGGGCCCCTTAAGGGTCTGTCGTCCACTGGAAGCGTTTTCGAGCGGCGCTACAACGAGCGTACACCTCAAGGGCTCAAATTGAACGCGTGATATCGTCCACTGTATGCTTAGCTGCAGTGAAATCAACTTAAGCCTTTTTGGATGTACGCTCGTTGTAGTGCCGCTCAGAACGCTTCCAGTGGACGACCGGTCTAAGGATGCGGGACAATTAGCAAAAGCTGGGACTATCCCGTGAAATACAACGACGTCTGCCAACCCTACTTATAATAGGATATTTCAGAATAACTGCAAACAAATGAACTGGAGAAAGTAGGCCTGATTTGCAATCAAGAAGGCGAAATACACCATAGTCCGAAACTCAATAGTTTCCTAGATAAGAATTTTCAAGCGTTTTTTAGGACGAACTTTTGGTGACGCCGGATTCGAAAATAACACGGTTTTACTGATAGGAATGACAGTTGTCGAGAGAATGAGTCCTTTTTTATCACCATGACGTTTTTGTGCATCGTGATTTACCTACAGCGTTAACCATTTGCAAGAGAACTCCACACTGGTGCACACTGTTGTTGTCCTGATAAGAATTTTGGCATTCCATTTGTCAATTGAATCGCACCACTGTAACTGAGATTTTGCTCCATTTGCCACGGCAACCTGCGCTAGCACAGTGCTTGTACAACATTTTCTGCCTCGAGAAATTAGACGGTGCAAGTAAACCTAACTTTAGGTTTATAAAGCTCGGTGCACACGATGCATTTTTTGAAGCATGATGGCCTGCCTGTTCTAAAAAAACAACCGGTCACTACCGGGGATCATATGTTTTTTTTCACCATGCATGTAAACATGCTTCGAAAAATGCATCGTGTGCACCGAGCTTAACAGATAAACCGCACGGAGGAAGAAATAATGACGAAGCTAGCTTAAAACTGCTCCATTTGAAGCCACACCACACCAGGTGTTTACATGTTTATTGCCAGTGCAATGACGTCACATACACTCCACGTGCCAGTGAAGAGATGGCAAATGGAAAACGCTATTAGTGTTGACTTCTATCACAAAATTGAGCATTTTCCAGTTTGCGCAGCTTTGAGCCGGTGTCGTGGTGATAAAAAATTGCTCATTCTCTCGGAAACTGTCATTCCTAACAGAAAAAAAAATGTGTTCTTTGCAAATCCGGCGCCAGAAGTTCGTTTGGAAAAGACAAAATCTCATTTTATTGAGAAAAGCGAGATACTGCTCTAAATAACGATTGAAAAATCATATCTCGGAAACTATTGAGTTTCGGACCATGATATATTTGGCTTTTTTGATTGCAAATCAATTATATTTTAACCCATTTTACTTTTTTGTAGTTATTCTGAAACACCCGTGTGTACTTACGTACGTATAACACAATTAATTGATGTTAATTATTGTATTTTCTTGTTTTCCGGGAACTGATTAGCACAAATGGGCGAAAAAGAGGAAGCGGGCTTTTCTTTCAAGATCGTCCAAACTATTGAAAAGGGGGAGTTGAAAATTACAGCAGTTCCATCTATATGGGAGAAAGACGGATTGCTTTTTTGGCCACCTAAGAGCGCCAAGATCAATGCTTTCAAAAAGCCCGGAAATCCAGGAGATGACTGGACCAAATTTCCGTGCGCCACACTATGACGTCACAGCACAGACAAAAGTGAAAAATGATTTGGTAATCAGGTGAGTCGAAGAGAAGCTTCTATAGCGTATGCTACAGAGGCTTTATGAAGCAAGATAAAGCTTGCTGTAAGCAGTCTAAAAGAAGTCTAATGGATGTCCACTTCCATAAGACTTCTTTAAAAATAGTCCTGGAACTAACCTAATTTCTTCCCACGGCTTCGGTTACATTGACTAAGGGAAGAGCAACAGAAGTTCAAATATGAATGGTGAAGCCTTTCCGAAGCTCATTGGAAATTGAAATCATGTTCCGCTGTAACACCTGTAGGTATAACTTCCATAATGCTTTACAGATGTCATTAAAGAAGTTCCAGTTTCGGTAGTATACTTCTTCTGCACCGAAGCTCTACACAAATTTTAAGGAAGCTCGAACCTACACGATCTTCGCTTATTCCGGAGTTCTTGTGAAACTTGGGTAAAGCTTGCTGCAAGCATTCTAAAAGAAGTCTAATGGGTGCCCACTTCCATAAGACTTCTTTAAAAATAGTCCTGGAACTAACCTAACTTCTTCCCACTGCTTCGGTTACATTGACTGAGGGAAGAGCAACAGAAGTTCAAATATGAATGGTGAAGCCTTTCCGAAGCTCATTGGAAATTGAAATCATGTCCCGCTGTTACACTTGTCAGTATAACTTCCATAATGCTTTACCCAAGTCATTAAAGAAGTTCCAGCTTCGGTAGTATACTTCTTCTGCACCGAAGCTCTACACAAATTTTAAGGAAGCTCAAACCTACACGATCTTCGCTTACCGGAGCTCTTGTGTTACTTGGGATGCCCTTCCATCGTCGTCCGGATAATATCAGTTTAATTAATTTACTAATTAAAATGCCGGCGACAGATTTATTCATTATATCAATCTATTATAAGGTATTTGGGTAACCTGAAAATTGATAAAACTCGTTATGCTAAAAATGTTGATGAACAGACACAGGAAGCTCCCAGAAACGAGGACTCCGAGTGATAACAAAAAATCCGATTGTAAAAGATTTGATAAGACGTGTTAGACTTCCGGACATGAATACCTCCACCACTATAATATAAAAGTTTATAAAAAAGAGAAACTGTTTTTTATGAATGCCCAGACTCTTATCTCACTTTTGTTATTCAATGCATAATTGACGCGATAACGAACCACGTTATATAATATTTTAACGCAGAGTTTGGAGCAGTAAAGTTTTCTACGGAAGAACTAACTCGCGTTAAATTTTTGTACATTTCATGCTCGTTCATTGGCAGTCATGGTCATGGTAAATATTTAAATTCCTAAAATGCGTCAGTTGCTTTCATGCAATATCAATGTTTTGATTTTATTTACAGAAATACAACTTTCGAGGAGTAATCGCTCCAGTTTTTACGCCTTTTACAAAAAAGTAATCTTTCATAACCCCAATTTATTTTTAATGGTTCATTTTTAAATTACTTTCCGCGTAATTTTAGTTTAGACCTGAAATTGGAGTTGATTCCGAAGTACGCGGAGTACTTGAAAGATGAAGGGGTCAAGGGCGTGCTCGGTGAGTATTTTTGTTTTGAGATTCTCTCTATTATATTTATCTAACTTCTTTAATTATTTTTTTAAAAAATAATAACAGTCGGGGGCACAACGGGCGAAGGCGTTTCAATGTCCGCATCAGAACGACGGGCCGCGGCCGAAGCGTGGGCTACAGCCGTGACCTCCACCCGGCAGTCGCTCATGATTCAAGTTGGCGGAGCGGCTTTGATTGATGTCCAAGCGATGGCAAGTGCCCTCCTTTCGTTATTTCCCGCGGATTCATATCGCTAAAAATTTTGAAACCCACAGGCTAAACACGCTGAGTCATTGAAAGTGAACGCTCTTCTGTGTCTTCCCGAATTATTTTTTCGCCCTAAAAATGTCGACGAGCTCGTCGATTATTTAACTCTTGTGTCCAAGGCCGCTCCAAAAACCCCTCTCCTGTACTATCACATTCCATCTTTCACTGGAGTTAATTGTAAGTATATTTTTTTATAGGCTCCAAACTGGAAAAATAAATAAACAGTATAAAAATATTTAAAATAAAATAAAATTATTTGTGATTGTTTAGTGGACATGGAAGAATTCCTCGTGAAAGGTCGACACCGCATTCCTACTTTTGCTGGTATCAAATTCACTTCTAACGACCTTGAGGAGGGTGCCCGTTGCATCAAAACAGCTGCGGAAGATCTCTGCGTTTTCCTAGGAGCCGACCAAATATGTAATATGTATTTTATAAACTTATGAGTCCCTGCACCGTTTCAACTCTTTCTTCTCCAACCAAGAACAGTTTCTGGGGCATGCGCGCTAGGATTTGACTCGGCGATAGCAACTACGGCCAATCTATGGCCGAAGATGTTTGACGATATTTACGAAAACTGGACGAAGAATAACTTGAAGGAATCATACTCGATACAAGAGAAACTGTCCAAGTCCGTGTACTCTATCGCTCAACATGGCAGTTGGGTGTCCACTATGAAGGTAGCCATGACCATACTGTCAGGACTCGATATGGGACCTCCGCGCCCACCGTTGACTCAATTGAATCCGAACCAAGTTGCTCAAATAGAAGAGGTCCTGCAATGTTATAAGCATTAGGCTTTCGCTAAGAATACGCATTTGATATACTGGTTTCAAAAGTTAAATAAAATGAGTTCGCTTGCGTAGATCCAGAGAAGCGACAACTTCCCTTTCAAACTCGACGCCTTTTCATGTAAGAAATCCGCTCCCGTTACCTGCGAATTCATCTCGGCGGCAGAATGCCTTTGAAAGGAACTGACAGTTCCTTCACGACTTTCATCCCCAACTTCCATTTCAGTTGCACTTCCATACGCTGAAGATGGCGAGCAGCCGAAACCGGTTCGTTTTAGACGCACCTCGGCAAGGGAAGACTGGCAATGTAGATTCCTACGGCTACAACGTTATGCATACATTGCATTGAATTGCATGTAAAAAAAGGTTCGGCATCTAGATAAGTCCTTACGTACGTGGTAAAGTATCCCTCTGAAAAAAGTATTCGGCCAAACGCCCCTCGCAGGCTATGAGGCGTTAAAAGAGCCCCTCAAAGTGGCCAAAAATAAGCACTTCGTGAACAAGGTCATTTATGTCGAGGCTTTTCCTTGGACATCAGGGCTGATGATTTCATGGCCACTGTCCAACGGTCAAAATTTTAACGTGGATAACGACTTACTCGAGGTGTATAGTGACGGATTCGATGAAATGCAAAAAGGGGAGCGCCGAAAAATTGGTACATCAGGGGGAGAGGGAAATTTTCCCCGTGCACCTATTTGTCAGAGAAAGGCCAGACAAATGGGTGCGAATAAAAAAAAGAGCACGAAACCTTTTTTTCAGAAGTTGTCCTGACAAATAGGTGCACCTCCGAATTTAGCTACTAACGTTTGCTCCTCGTAGCCTCGACATTAGGCGGAAGAATTACTTCGTTCCCCGTTCCGACATGGAGTTCCTAATATGAAGATTTGCCAAAATGTCTGAAATTGTCTTGCCATAAGCTAGCCTTGAAGTATGAGGAAAAGGTAGGCGAGTCATACTGGCACCATATTCGAACACATTCCAGCAAACAAACGAAGTCCGAAATTATTTCCTTATTCGGTCTTAAAATGACTGGCTTAAATCATGCGTTGAAAGAAAAATGTACCTACGTTAAAGCAAATACGTACAATTAATAATAACAAAAATATATCAAGGCAAACACCTTCCCAGAATCAACACAAACCGAGAGCTGGCGACAGTCCCATTCAACCGGAATAACATAGCCCTGAAACTGGAAATTCGAAAGTTTTTATAGAGTTGAATACGAATATGATCGTCTGCCTGGGGCATTTGCCCTTAGTGACCTAGTCAAACTACTGTCCTCGCCATAAACATGTGTTTCAATTCAGAGAGGACGGGTAGGAAAACTTACACCGCACTAGTGTGTTGCATTGAATGGAAAACGCCATAAGTGCAACCATAACAACAATTACTCCATGTTATAAAGGTGTTCGACATCTGACCGGGAGGGCACACAGGCGACGAGAAGGACACAATGAAATCTTTGTACGAGAAACTCCATGTCAATGAACCGCGAACGAAGTAATTTCCAATTGAGCCTAGCCGAAGCAAACGTTGGCAGCTAACTTCGGAGGCGCACCCATTTGTCGGACCAATCACTGTCAAATGGGTACATGCTCTTTTTTTTTATTCGCACCCATTTGCCATGTACCTATTTGTCAGACCTTTCTCAGACAAATGGGTACATAGGGGAAATTTCCCTCTCCCCCTGACACACCCATTTGACCCTCGAGAGCGCTTGCGCGCTGCCTTCTAGACGAGGTGCAGTCGTAGAGGAGGAGGAGGAGGAGGAGGAGGAGGAGGAGGAGGAGGAGGAGGAGGATGAGACCCGGTCATTCTCTTTTTTGTGGTGTGGAGTGGAGAAAAGGGGGTAAACACGCAAAACGTTATCCACGTCCGCGAGGTCCGCGAGTTAAATGAGTTCGCTCGCGAAAACGGTTTTTAAAAAGAAAACTTTATTTTTTTCAACACAAAGACACAACTTTACATTACGCGTTACTTCTATCGACTAACTTACTTTCTATTTTCTTTAGCTATTTATCCCTCTTTAATTAGCTGATCTAGTCATTTCGCACGGGTTTCCTATTCTAATAAGAGCAGGGGATTTTCTCTCATAACTCCTCCCTCCTTAAGTTTTTGGGCATGTCCTCATGTCAGGAAGCTACATTTTGGTATCGGTGGGTCATCGTTTGTTTCTTGTAAGGGATTTATTGGTTTTTTCTTTATACAATTAAAATTGTTCTTTATACAATTAAAAATGAGGTTTCGAAATTTAAGAAGGAAATAAATGAATACAATGCAAAGGGACGAAACATAAATGGTGTAAATTATTGGTATGTGATCAATGGGGTCTGAATTTTCGAGTTCTTCTAATGGGTTCATTCGAATATTAATATAATGGACGTCTTCAAAAGTTAGGTTAGGTAGTTTTGATGCAATTAATGATTTTAATTCGAAGTGAGGAGTTTCAACATATTGATGAATTATCTTACTAGCGGCGTTCAGTTCTTCGCCACGTTCTACATTTAAAAGTGTAGTTTTCTTGAGATTTATCGTAAAGTTAGTAACGTTATTATGAGCAATCAATGTAGGAATATCATAGGTAAGGTATTGGTTAATTATCGGCACATATTTAACAAATGGTTTGGGTCTAGATATAGGATACATTTTACATTTAAGGTTGGTATTACTTTTCATTAAATTGTCTATACAAGCGTTGTTTATTTCTGAGATATTTGTGCAATAATAGTTTTCTAAAATCAGTTTACAATTTCCCGTGAGGAGTTTATCTGTCTTGACTATAAAAGGGGGATGGGCCATGATAGTTTGCATTTTTGAATCAAATTCAAAGGGATACGAAAGTAGGAAGTATGAATCAGTTAGTGGCACATCTAATGGCAATTGGACAAAGTAGTATAAATTTTGGGAAGTAATGGAACAGTGGACTTTACCAGTTTGCCATAATATTTCAGGTAACTTGGAAATTATTTTAATTTGACGGTTATTTTCTTGAATGTTTAGTAGTTCTTGTTCAGAGATTATGCTATGGTGTATTATATTCAATCTACAAAATTCTATAGACGTATCAATATCATTAATTTTAAGTGTTAGCAAAGCGATGGTTAGGTATAAAAGCATAAAATGTTGATTATTTTCAACTACACTACCTAAGTTGGAATCTAGGATTTTCTTAATTTTTACATTATTATTCCTAATGGCTAAAATATCTTTATTAAAAGAGTCGATAAGTTTTTTATTTACAGATAGCTCGTTCTCAACATTATGTTCAAGATGGAGGTTATTTAGTTCAAGCTTATGAATTAATTCGTCATACTGTTTTTTGTCGTTGGCATCTAAATTTCCCGTGATCCAGGAGATCGCGGTTCCTAAAGCATTGAATAGGCCTCTTTTTTTTCTGTTGGAGTGGGCGGTATTAGAAACGATATGGTTTAACTTATCTTGAGCGTACTCTACGTGGGACTTTAACAAATTTTGTTGGGCTACGAGCGTCTGCTCTTTCAATACATCAACATATGATTCTCTAATTGAGTTATTAACTGTTATCGTTGTATTAAGGGTCTGAGAAATAAAGTTTAATTCTTCTTGAAGAGAAGTTAGATTGATTGAGTGAACGTAGGTGAAATAATCTTTTAAAATATAAGAATTTTGAATTTTAATGGGTATAACTCCTGGTCCATGAGATAGGTCAGTAATTTTAAACGCTTGAACTTGTTCCTGGCTGAGGAGAATCACGATTACGAGATTCATTAGGGTCTTCATTTTTGCTCTGAAATAAAATATTTTGGTCGGTAGGTTGTTCCCATTTTCTTGGTCTTTTAATTTGGTTTGGATGAACTTTACCCTTTTTCTTGCCTATCTTTATTTCATTCTCTTCTTTACTGTAATGTGCTTTCTTATACTTATTTTTTGCCTTATTCCTAACGTAAGTTTTGATATATACGTCACCTTCGGGAATATCAATTTTTTCACGAGTTTTATTAAGTAGAGAGGTTCTGTCTTCCTTCTCTTTTTCAATAATTTCTTTTATCGCTTTGTTAATAAGATGTCTTTCTTTATGGAATTCGTTAGTTTTCTGTTCCATTATAAATTTTGTGTTAGGTTCGGTGGGGTTAGTTATGCCAAACGTTATTTCGTTAGGGGTGAGTTTTAGAGTGGAGTTAGGGGTATTATTATATGCGTTGAGGGCTAGGTGTATTAAATTTGTCATGGATATGTCTTTGTTTTCGGTTCTTATAATATTCATTATTTCTATAAGAGTGGAGTGTGCTCTATTAATTAATCCGTTTGAGTTGTGATAATTAGGTGTTGTTAGATAGAGGTTAGTGTTATTGTATTCGAGAAAATTTTTAACAGTGTTATTTACAAATTCGGCTCCATTGTCTGCTTGAATTTCTAGGGGCGCCGGGAAAGTACCGAAATATACCTTCAATTTATTAACTATTTCAACTGCATTTTTGTTGTTGAGTTTATATGCAAATAATTTTTTTGAGAAGCAATCAATCAGGGTTAATAAGAGAGCGTTGTTATAAAAAAGAATATCCATTTGCAATTTTTCGAATGGCTTATCTGGAGTGGGGGTTATTTTGAATTCTGGTTTGGGGGGTTTTCTGTCATATTTGACTTGTTTACAGGTGCTGCAGTTATTTATGAATTTAGTTATTTCTGTTAGCATTCCAGGCCAATAATACTTTTTCTTCAGATTGAGGTACACATCATTGATTCCTCTGTGACAGGTTTTTCCGCAGTGTTGATTGGTAATTAGTTCTATTCGATCTTCTTTTTCTTCTACATCGATATTTAGTTTCTTGTATCGTTTTATTTTTACCGAAGGGATTTTATTCTCGATTATGGATTGAAGTTTTAAGAATATTTGATCAAGAATTTCGTTTTCTATAGTTTGTTGATCAGAGCAGAAAACTCCGTATGTTTTATTGGGGTCTAAGAATTCTAAGCAGTGTTTTTCGAGGTCATTAGCGTATGGCCAAGAGACATTCCAAATAAATCTTTTTTTCGTTGAATCAAAGAGGCTGAGGGTTTTATGTATTTCGGGGTTTCCTCTTTGGATAAGAATTTGGTGTTTTTCTAAATTAATGCATTTCGTTGGGTCATCGATCAAAACTATATTGCCAGTAGAACTTAATTGGGAGTGAATGGTTACTAAGCTGTTGTTGTCGTCATTATCATTGTTGTTCAGAAATGTTTCTAACTCATCTATATTTGATAGGTCGGGGGAATTAGTAGAATTTAAAAAGTTGTCAATTACTTCATCAGGGTTTACTTCATTTTCCATCGCATTAATTTCATGAGGGGGGTTTCGGGAAAGGGCATCAGCTACGTCGTTATTTTTTCCTTTTATATGTTTGATTGTAAAATTATAATCCGATAGCTGGCATTTCCATCTAAGAATTTTACCGTGGGGATCCTTCATGTTCCCTAGATACTGCAAGGGTTTATGGTCGGTATTTATGGTGAAATGTTGACCGTACAGGTAAGGTCGGAAGTGTTTACAGGACCATACAATTGCCAATAATTCCTTTTCAATAGTGCTAAGCTGTTCTTCATGTTTATTAAGAGTTCGTGAAGCGAAAGCAATGGGAAGATCTTTACTGTCGAAATTTTGGGATAAGACTGCGCCAATCGCGTAGTTTGAAGCATCAGTTGTTAACATGAATTCTTTACTGAAGTCAGGGAACTGTAAGATGGGACTATTTTGTAATACATTCTTTAGTTCGTCAACGGCTCGAATATAGTCGGGGTTTTGGTAATCGGGATCACTTTCTTTTTTCAATAAATTGGTGATTGGTTTAGCAATTTTTGCATAATTTTTTATCATCTTCCTGTAGTACCCTGTTAAACCTAGAAATTGTTTAATTTGCTTTTGCGATCGTGGAATAGGGAAATTCCTTACGGCGGTCAATTTTTCTGGATTTGGGGATATTCCCTTTTCAGATATGACATGGCCTAAATACAAGAGTTCTTTTTTACAAAATTCGGTTTTGTCCAACTGTATTTTTAAATTATGTTTCTTTAATAGTTCAAAGGTGGTTTTTAAATGTTTTAGGTGTTCCTCCAGATTGTCTGAAAATACTATAATATCGTCCATATACACTAAGGTGTTGGGGATGTTAGAAAAAATTAAATTCATCGCACGCTGAAAAGTGGGCGGGGCATTTTTTAACCCAAATGGCATTCGAAGAAACTCATAATGACCTTCTTCGGTGCTGAAAGCTGTTTTTGAAATTGATTCTTCGGACATTTCGATCTGATGGAATCCGGACGTTAAATCTAGAGCGCTAAAGTACGTCGCTCTTCCGATCTTTCCTAATAGGTCTTCGATGTTGGGCAATGGGAATCTATCGTCAGTTGTGTTGTCATTTAATTTTCGATAATCGATCACCATTCTTATTTTTCGTTTACCTGAAGCGTCAGGCTTCTTAGGGACAACCCAAATTGGGGAGTTATAGGGGGAGTTCGAATGACGAATTATTTTGTTTTCTAGCAATTTGTTGATTTCTTTTCTTACATCTTCTTTGTAAATTTGGGGGTACCGATAGTTTCTGGAATAAATTGGAACTTCGTTTTTTGTATAAATGGTGTGTTTCAAGAGGTTGGTGGCACTGAGGTTTTCGTTTTCATCTTTAATTATTTCGGGATAATTTTGAATAAGGTTCACAATTTTAAATTTTTCTTCTTCATTTAAGTGACTTAAACGCAACTGTTCTTCGATTCGGTTCCTGTCTAGTAATTTTGTTTCATCAGGTTGGACAATAGCTACTTCGTCGATATCCATGGGCTCAGGATAAATTGTCATGAGCTCATTTGATTCAACGAGGCATCTAATTTTGTTGGCCTTTATTTCGTATAGGCCTTCCTTAATTGTGTAATCGCCCTTTTTAATTTCTTCAATTAAGCCTTCTTTTAAATTATTTTTATTTAATATGGGGAACTCAATAATATTAAGGCCTTTCTTTAAGGTAATTTTCTGATCACTTTTGTCAGTCATAGTGTACTTTAATTGAAATTGTTTATTATTAGCTATCATTGTATGGGTTTCAAAATTTAACTTAACCTTCCAGCGCGCGCGGCACCTGAGAGATGCATTGTTCGCCTTTGAAAGTGTGACGTGTTCACAGGAGGGGTGTCAGAGAACTGGGGATTTTTCTACCTTCCTATTTCATCGTTATTCTTGTGTCGGTGGCGTGAACTAAGGGCTTTTGATTGTTTTTCCGTATTTATCGACGATTTCACCTGTGAGGTGCCCCGCGCGCTCTCAAGTTAGATTTTTAAAATGTTATTCTGGGCATGAAATTGATTTTTTCTATAAGAAAATCGTTCACATAAGCTTATTTGCCAATGTTTTCCGCTCAAGATGCTCCATTCGTTGATTAAATCGCATCACGCAGTCGGCAAAAGATATAATCAAATGAATGTTTCAATTCAACAAAATCATTTGTTATAACTTTTTACTTCAATTCTGGATTAACGTGGGGTTTAATTTTGTTTAATATATTTATTTCTGAGTTTCTAAAATATCGAAGATGTGCCTAGGTAGAAAGATGTGTATCTCATGAAAGTTACCGTGGAAACATCAGTTTTGAGACACATTAGAATAGTCTATGGGCGGACCATTTTTTTCTAGTTATTCATTTGTTTTCTTCATAACGTTTTTCTATGTTGCTTACAAGTAGTTGAAAACGAAAAACATACTTTAAAAATTACCAGAAAAGACTGAAAATAATTTGTAAGAAATTATTTTTTAATACCGAATGCTTTTGTGATTTTTATTCTATTTTATTTATACCTTGCTCTAGTCCTTTGTTTCTGCTCGTGTTCGTTCTTATTTCCTATAAAACAATCAGTGCAACATATTTAGTCCAAAAATTGGACTCTGCGGCCTCGTTTTGACCTCTTGAATCTATTAGGTGACCGCGCGCGCTCGTGTAGACGAAAGGACCGCGCCTGCTGGAGGGTTAATGTTTAGATCTTTCATTGTTTCATACCCTAGTAGTACCTCATATTTATTGGAAAAGGGGAATATGTACATTTTAATCCATGCATCGATATCAAAGTAATGCTTTAGGTTTGTTAATATATATTCGTAGCCTTCTTTTTCACCTGCCGGGGTGCTAACAATAAAATGTTCTTTGAATTTAGGAATTTTAGCAGTAATTATCTCAGGGTGGATATAATTTTTTGCTGAGCCGGTGTCAATTAGCCATTTTAGATTAAATTTATCTTGGGCGTACGGCAGAGATTTACCTACGAAGTTAAGTTCTAATTTTGGTGCATTTCTGTCGGGCTTACGCGGTTCATTTGACCACTGCCATTGAGAAAAGGCTGGTTCATAATTTGACTTGGCTGTTGTTCTTCGAAGGGGTTGCCTTGATTTGGAGGAATCGGGTAAAATTGATAACTTTGAGAATTTGAAAAATCTTGATAACTTTCCCTAGGTGGTTGACCTGACGAGGAGGCAAAATCTTGATATTCTTGAGAAAAGTATTGATTTTGATTGGCCGGATTGCTTAAATAATTAAATTCATGTGCTTGAGGGTAATTTCTTCGATTGGGGTTGCTATTTTGCGTTCTCATCGATACAGTGTTTTGGCCACTGCCTACATAATTTCTTTGTTGTGGATTTTGATAATTTTGGGGAAAGGATTGGAATTGTCTCTGCTGCTGGAAAGCTTGGGGATTTTGAAATTGTCTTTGTTGTTGTTGAAAAGCTGGGGGTCTTTGAAAATGAAAATTTTGGGGATTTTGGAATTGCCTTTGTTGTTGAAAAGCTTGAGGGGCAAAGTTTCGTTGATTAAATTGTGGGTTAGTATTGTTGTATTTACCGTTGTTACTAAACTTTTTATTGTTAAAATTATCATTTGAGGGAAATTTTCGATTCAAATGTTCGGTAATAAAAATACATTTTGTGTTCAAGACATTTCTGAATTCTATCAAATTTTCGGGATTGAATGTCATTATATGATTGGTCAGTTGCCAAGGTAGGGTGGCGTACAAATGATGGATAATTTCTTTTTCAGTAGCTTCCATAATTGAATTAAAAATATCTCCTTCTATTCCATCTATTCCTAATTTAGCAAAAATTAGATGTCTTATACCTTCCAGACGGTTTAGGTATTCTGCCGGAGTTTCTTTAGGAAAAGGTTTAGCTTGATAAATTTCGGATTTTAGAGATTCGAGTGTTCTTCCATCTGCAAAATTTGATTTTAGAAGTTGGAGTAACGCGGGTACAGAATTTACTTCCCGGGTAAGGATTAAGGATTGCGCAGATCCCGTTAATTTAGATTTAACTTTACTTAAAAGAAGAGCGTGGTTTTGCGCTCTTTCAGCGTTGTCATTGGCACATACCGCGTTAAGAATGTTTGTTACTGCCGAAACAAAATATACAAGTTCCGTGGGGTTTCCGTCATACAACGGTAAATGATCATAATCTTCTCTACGAATTTGCCTATTAGTTGCCATTTTTTATTATTTAGTCTTTAGTTTTAAAATGAAATTTGAATGAAAGGATTTTTAAAAGTGAATATTTTATATAGCTTACTATTTTTCGACGATTATTTAGATTAGAGTCTTATTTCTTGAGCTTAAAACTATAACAATGGAAAGAAAAGGAAAACAAACTTACAACTACTAAAGCGAGAGAGTCGATGCTGCGAAGACGATGCCGAGAAAGAAGACGGTCCGGGGGAATTGACCACCGCACGCAAAGTCTTTAACCCGAGGAGTAACGTAAACGAACTTAATGAGAATAAACTGGGGAATTCACCACAGCTTTCTTTCTCAATTGAATGTTCAATAGTTCGTTAGTAAAGTTGTTGATTCTCGAGGTCTTTTCGGGAATCGGAGTCTTTGTTTTCGAGCGAGAAGGTCCAAGATTTTCGAAGGTGGATGTTCGAAAATTGTTGTTCTTTTTGGCTTTTTCGGCGGTGAGGGCGGCGGAAGTGGGAACGATCACACTTTAACTAGAGTTCCCGAAAACTGTGGGACAACTGGTCACACTAAAGATCCGAAAGAGGATGCTTTTTGAATTTCCGAGAGACGGTGGGACAATTGGTCACGCCGTATAACTTGTTTTTAACTTTTTTTTTTTTTTTTTTTTTTTTTTTTTTTACAAAAAGTTGCCGAATTTTCACTCACACTTTTAGCCAGTTCCTGCAATCGGGCGCCAGTTAAATGAGTTCGCTCGCGAAAACGGTTTTTAAAAAGAAAACTTTATTTTTTTCAACACAAAGACACAACTTTACATTACGCGTTACTTCTATCGACTAACTTACTTTCTATTTTCTTTAGCTATTTATCCCTCTTTAATTAGCTGATCTAGTCATTTCGCACGGGTTTCCTATTCTAATAAGAGCAGGGGATTTTCTCTCATAACTCGCGGACCTGCTACTAATTTTTATACCGCCTCCGCGTTCCATCGAGCTCCACGCAAGCGCAGGGGACAGGAATGTTGATAGGAACTACTTAAGAGGACGATGTTCATGCCATCAATCATTTCAACATCCGAGCGCACACAAAATTTCAATTTTGGAAGAAAAGAAAAACACCATCAACAAGATGTGAGAGGTTTCAGATCACAAAGGCTTTCAGTAGGAAGGTTATGGTTCCGTCCACCATGCAGACCGGTTCATGTGAACTCTCTCCACTTTCCGCAATCGTTCCGCCCCATGTGAATCCTGCTTTATGAGAGGAAACATGTATATTGAACAATGACAGGCCATACTCAAGTCGGATCAAATCCTACGGAACCCCGCAGGGGTCTAGCCTCTCGCCCCTCTCATGGATAATAGTGGTATATGAACTAATTAGATTAATGGAGGAAAATGGCTTCTATATGCAGTTTTTTGCGGATGATGGAGCCATCGTGGTTAGAGGAAAGGTATTGTCGACACTTTTTGAACTTATGAGGTAGGCGATTAGTATAGTGGAGGAATGGTGCGAGCCAAGAGGGTTAACCATTAACCCGAGCAAGGTGAAGCTGTGTCTGTTCACACACAGGCAGGGGCTTCAGACTCTACAGATTAGGGGCAAGGAGGTGGAGTTAACAACGGAAGTTAAGTATTTAGGGGTGTGGCTAGATCATCGACTGAGCTGGGAAAAGCACATAAGGGAAACTTATCAGAAGGCGATGGGCACCTTTTGTCAGGTTAGAATGGTAGTGGGGAAAACATGGGGCCTGAACCCCAAAATGACCCTATGGTTGTACACGGGGATTATCCGACCAAGGATCCTCTACGGGGCCATGGTTTGGTGGAGGGCGGCGAACAAAAAGGGAAACGCAGCTAAATTAGACAGAGTGCAAAGGCTGGCCTGTCTGGCGACCCTAGGGGCGTTCAGAACGACACCAACAAGACCGATGGAGGTAATGCTAGGACTAAAACCCTTAAGCCTTGAACTGCAGGCACGGGCTATGGAAACGGCATACAGATTGGACTGCATGTCAGGGGAGGTAGGAAACGGAGGGATACGAGAACACATGCGTAGAGTGGCACCGTCCACGGGCATGAGATCGGATCAAATGGTTAAACAAGGAGACTTTGTAAAGACGATCGAGGTCAAACTATCCCGGGAAAACGGGCAAGGGGGTGATACAGAAGAGAATAGTGAGTTATTGCATAACCGTCTGACGGTTATCGTTAACGGTTATGTGACGTCATGATAAGCGTAAAATTAAAATTTTGAGTTTAAGCGTTAATCACAAACGTTTAAAGACCAGTATGAGGAGGTGTTTTATTAATTTATTTGAAGCAATTAAGTGCATCTATGCCCTACCATATGTTTATATTTTAGTGCAACTATTATTTGCAATAACTCTTTTTCCACCAACATAAACGGCTACGCTTATGGTGACGTCACATAACCGTTAACGTTAAGCGTCAGACGGCTATGCAATAACTCACTATTAAGTGTTTTACGGACGTTTCAAAAATTGGAACCGGGAAAGGGAAGGCGGGGTCAGGCATATACATCCCCGGAATGGGGGTGGAAGAGAGCCTGACATTGGGGAAATACGCGACGGTGTTCCAGGCGGAGGTTGCGGCCATAGAGGCTTGTGCAATCGAACTGAGACGGAAAGGTGCGACAAATAAGCGAATAACGATATACTCGGACAGCCGAGCCGCCCTCGGGGCCATTTCCAGGCCGGTGGTCAAGTCGGGGGCGGTGGGGAGCTGTAGAGCCAGTATATCGGCACTGCTGACGGAGGGTAACACGGTTACATTAGGGTGGGTACCAGGTCATGCTGGCATCCCGGGGAATGAGAGAGCAGACAAGCTGGCTAAGACGGGGGCCATGACAGAATATGTCGGCCCAGAACCGGTGGTGGGGATAGCAAGGGAAGTAGGACTCAGTGAAATTCGGGGTTGGGCGAAAGCGGAAGCCCAGGCACGATGGGAAGCAGAAGATCACTGCAGACAAGCGAAAGAGGGCATTAAAAGGTATGATACCAACACGACAAAATGGCTGGTAGGGTTAGGGCGGAAGCAAACTAGAAAGATAGTAGGAATATTTACAGGGCACTTTGCAGTTCAGAGATACTTGCACATGATGGGGCTAATAGGGGACCCTACATGTGAGAGGTGTGGAGTGGAGGAGGAGACAACGGGTCATTTAGTGAGAGAGTGTGAGGGGTTTGCGGCAGTGAGGTTTGCTATATTTGGGAGGGACAGGTTGACCGATCTAGAATTTTCCAGGGCTCAAGGGGTCCGAGTTCTGGATTTTCTGGGGAGGGTGAGGAGATTTGAGGAGCCGTGCTAGCCCCTCCGAGTCCGGGACCTGTTGGGTATGACGTAGGGGCCCAATTGGTGGCCTTGGTGTCGCCGGGCTCGGCTTGGCCGGGACGGCACCCCCCCAAAAAAAACAAAAAATCCTACGGCGGTCGGAACGTCGATGACGATCTTATGGTCTGGAAAGGGACAGACGGAGAGCTGCAATGGTTTTTAAAATACTTGAATACGAGAGTGATGGCATTTCCATTCAATGCAATAAACTTGTGTCGTGTACGTTTTTCCACCAGTCCTCCACATAAAATGGAGAGGACGCTGCACTACACTTGTGTAGAGCGTTGAATGGAAATCGCTATGGGTTTCATAATATTAAGCTTTAGGTCTGTCGTCCACTGGAAGCGTTTTCGAGCGGCGCTACAACGCGCGTACATCCCAAAGGCTCAAATTAAATGTGACATCGTCCATTGCAGGCTTAGCTGCAGTGAATTCAATTTAAGTCATTTTGTATGTACTCTCGTTGTCGCTCGTTGCCGCGCGTTGTAGCGCCGCTCGAAAACGCTTCCAGTGGACGACCGGCCTCAGGCTTGTGACGGAGAGGTCAATTACTTTGAAGGGGCAGCTCTTAAGGAGAAGCAAGTGAGGCACCGCCTCACCAGGAAATTCCAGAAAAAAAAAACACTTTTTGAAATTTCAAAATATTTTATTTCCATCATTCGTTTGTAAGGAGTTTTAACTTTTGGCACGCCTCATCTCTTCTCTAGCGGTCTTGTGACATGAACTCTGCTCTGGCGACTAGGAGTGTTTCACCTGTTCGGCATTTCAGCTGTTCGGCAGGGGTGTCAAACAGTTGAAAAGGCGAGGTTTGGTGACTGATCGACACCTCCTCATTTTAAACTGTTCGACAAGAATTTTTGTCGAACAGTCGAAAATGAGCCATTATTTCAAGTGTTCGACTGAATAAGTTGATAACGCATAACATAATAGACGATTTCCGTAGAAAAAGCGAAGGTTTAGAACTGCAGGTTATGGGTTTATTTCTAGTTGCCTAGAGCCTCTTTAACAGTATTTTTTTTTTTTTTTACATTACTAGCATTACTACGAGTGTATTTCGGTTTCAAATACTACATGATTTTTGAGTTTTTCGTTTATTTCGAGTCTGCAATTACACTTCCTTCGCGTGCTTCTCATCTAAAGTCAGAAAAATGCGATACTATTGCTGCTTCAGTGACTGTATGAGTTCTTCCATTCCGGGTCGACCTGGTTTTGACCCAGCTACTAAATTTATCCCTTTCCTCAACTTACCGGCACTTGACTGAAAACGTCCCAAATTGAGGAAAAAGTGAAGAGAAAGTACACGTGAAGGAGTGTGATAAATGCGCAACTATGATGGGACTTCATGTTAAGGTGCCCCCGGAACGACGAGTTTTCATCGATACGTTTCGTGAGGCAGAGGCTGAAGAATAAAATCAGAATTGAATAACTGCAAATGTGGTTTTTGTTTGACGGGAATGAGAGAAAAATAAATTCACTTTACACAGCACAAGACAAGAGTAACCCATCAATTTGATGAGAAAAGAAAGCTCACTCCCACTAACAATGTTTTATTTCGTGACCGCGGTTTCAACTTAACGCCATCTTCAAACGAGCCAACGAAAAAACAACAACAGTTGTTGTTTTTTCGTTGGCTCGTTTGAAGATGGCGTTAAGTTGAAACCGCGGTCACGAAATAAAACATTGTTAGTGGGAGTGAGCTTTCTTTTCTCATCAAATTGATGGATGCTCCCACACTTCCGGCCTAATAATTCATTATAAGAGTAACCCATAACCTGGCCTAAGCGGGTTGCAAAACTGTTAAAGTAGGACTGGAGAGCGCATGCGTGGAAATCGTCTATTGGCATTTTGTGGGTATCCTGCAAAGGAACGCGTCGCTACCACACGTGTAAGTTGGTTCAAAATTTTTCGACAGGAGAACCCGATAACGCATGCAGGCATGAGCACATGAGCGCAAGTAGCAAACTATATGATGTTGGGAAGGAAACCGTGTACGTTGGTCAATTGTTCTGAAGATTTTAGTAAATCTTTGTAAACTCAAAACCCTCGACGAATTCAGATATGACGAGTTATACCAGCTTTTAATATCGTATTATAAACCTACCACTCTAAAAGTAGCGGAAAGGGTCAAATTTTTCTGTCTTAAGCAAAATGGGGCAAGTCTGGTTAGTTTTGCAGACGAATTAAAGACTAAAGTAACTGACTGCGAATTTCCAGCTGATTTTTTTCAAGACGCTCTCATTACAGCTTTTATTATGGGTATGTCTGACGATAAATTCGATTACAGTTACTGGACCGTGACTACACCGATTTCGCTTCCTTTCTTTCTCGGGCTAAAACCCTTTTGAAACCATATCTTTTACTAATCACCAAGACAGTACTATTTCACTCACAAATCCGACAAAGAAATCAACTTTCTGTTTTTCTTGTGGGGGAAATCGCCTTCGAAAAATGTGTAAATTCAGAGATGCAATTTGGTTCAAGTGCTCCAAAAAAGGACACACCTCGAAAGTGTGTAAATCGGCCAGTAGGATCAATGCAACATCCACAAAAAGTGAAGAGGACACTTACAGCAACGACTCGAGTATCCAAACGAGAAATAGCCTTCAAATTGGTCACATTGCACCAATTATGATAACGGTTGAAATAAATAGCGTTGTAATAAAAATGCAATTAGACACGGGCAGTTGTATATCGCTAATTTCACAAGAAGTCTGGAAAAAACTCGGGAAATTTCCCTTGGTGTCGGTCGGTAGTATTTTTCGTTCGTATACAGGCCACAATATCACACTACTCGGTAAGCAGACTGTTAAAGTTACCCATGGAAAAGTGACAACAAATCTGGAAGTCTATGTAGCAGCAGGACCCGCTCAGCTTCTAATAGGACGAGACTGGATTCAAGGGCTCAAACTTGACAACTACCCTATTTCGACATGATTCAAGGGGTCCAAACGGATAGCAATAAAGATTTGGAAAAATTAATTTCTGAGTTCGCTGATATTTTCGAACCAGGCATTGGTTATTACGCCAAAGCTCAGGCTCATCTATTTTTCAAACCTGATGCAGTTCCTGTTTTCAAAAAAGCTCGCCCAGTTCCTTTTGCTCTTCGGGAAGCAGTTTCCAACGAGCTCAGTCGACTCGTAGCTGAGGGTATTCTAGAACCAGTTGATCATTCTGAATGGGCAGCTCCAGTTGTAGTAGTACGAAAACCAAAGGGAAACATTCGTTTATGCGCTGATTTTTCGACTGGTCTGAATGACGCACTCAATGTTCAGACGTTTCCTTTACCCACTACTGACGAACTGTTCTGCAGACTAAACGGGGGTAAGACATTTTTAGTGCATTTCATTCAAAAAATGCACTATTGGTCTCGCCCTGATGGTCGCACATAATATGGGTTGTGATACTTTTTTTTTTTCACGTTTCAGAACCCCTAGAACACGAATCCGAGGTCGGTTCGATATATATAATAATAATAATAATAATAATAATAATAATAATTATTCTTTATTCTTTTAACCTATTACAATAGGTGATCGATTGCGTCACATAACACTTCCTTGGTACTATAAGAAACAAACAAACAAATAAATAAATAAATAAAAAATAAAAAGTCCAAGAAATCAAACAATGGAAGTAATCCAGTCCTTGAAATCCACAGTCTTGTACATAGGAAAATTCAATAGATATTTCTTGCAAACTTTCCTAAATCTTCCCATGTCGCACTCTAATCTAAGCTTTTCAGGCAAGGAATTGAACATAGTTATACCTCTGTGTTCTACACATTTTGTCGCAAATTTAGTTTTCAGGCCTTTCAAAATAAGTTTGCTTTTGCCTCTTGTTTGATATTCATGCACATCTCCATGTTTTTTGTATGAGCTCATATTGACTAACATAACTTAATAAGTTCAACACATGCAGGGAAATACAAGTGAGAATTTTGTGCTTTCTAAAGTACGGCTTACAACTCATTCTTTTCTCAAGTTTAAACATATTTCTAAGAGCTCTCTTCTGAATCTTAACTATATTTTCTATTCCTGTGGCGTTACCCCACACCGTTATCCCATACAGTTGCGCCTGAAATAGGCCATAATAGGCTGTCAATAAGTCCTCCCGGCTCAGTTTCCCCGCCAGCTTACTTAGCATAAAACAGGCCTTATTTAGTTTCTTTTTTACTACCCTCAATTGTTCCTTCCAGTTCAAGTTTGCATCAATAATTACTCCAAGGAATTTGGTATGACTCACTTGTGTTACATTTAAATTAACATGACCATCAAAACACAAATCAAGTAATGAGTCGTTCGTGATGCGGAATTCAATAAAATTAGTCTTTTCTATGTTCAATTTGAGTCTACTGGTCCCCATCCATATATCCAGTTCTTTTAAGCACTCGTTCATTTTACGTTTCAACTTTTCTGTTGATTTGTCCGATAACAAAATCGTTAGGTCATCAGCATACAAAATTGTTTCCCCTTCAGAAAACGCGCTAGGCAAATCATTGATGTACACAAGAAAGAGTAAGGGACCGAGAATCGACCCCTGAGGTACTCCCCGAGACACCACCATCTCCTGAGATCTTCCCTCAGTATTATTGTTAACTTCTGTAAACTGTTTTCTCTCACTAAGATACGATACCAAGAGCTGTTTTATGCACCCACGAAAACCACACGCCTCTAATTTGGCTATTAAAATTTCGTGGTCCACTAGGTCAAAAGCCTTAGTTAAATCCGCAAAAACAGCTACCACCCTCTCTTTACAATCCAGTTTTTTCCTAATATTGTCAGATAATCTAATTATTGCTTGTTCGGTGGTTTTACCTTCTCTATAACCGTACTGACTTTTTGACAAAATTCTTCTCGTTTCCAACCAATTGAACATTCTCACATAAATACATTTTTCGATAACTTTGGACAAAATTGGTAAAATTGCTACCGGCCTGTAGTTTTTCAAATCGTTTCTGTCACCTTTTTTATGAATAGGACATATTTTTGCTACTTTCAGCTGACTCGGAAAAACCCCATGATCAATGATTTCGTTTATAATGTATGTCAGTGGCCCAACGATAAATTCGGAAATAATTCTAATCATCGAATTACTTATTAAATCCGCATCAAGAGACTTCTTATATACAGGGTGCGGCAGATAATGTGGACCACCCATTTTTCTCCGCTATTATTGATGATATTGGAATGGTGCTCGGAGTTATGTCCCCTTGATCTTAGGTGAGGATTTCATATTTCATAAAGTTAGGTCAAATTTGGGCCCTACCGGGGCTCAATAAAAATTTTTGGGCTACAGATATGAAATGGTGAGGATTTCATATTTCATAAAGTTAGGTCAAATTTGGGCCCTACCGGGGCTCAATAAAAATTTTTGGGCTACAGATATGAAATCCTCACCTAAGATCAAGGGGACATAACTCCGAGCACCATTCCAATATCATCGTACGTATTTTGTGTCACTTTGCTTCACATTTAGGTGCTAATTTTAGTGCATTTCATTCAAAAAATTCACTATTGGTCTCGCCCTGATGGTCGCACATATGGGTTGTGATACATTTTTTTCACGTTTCAGAACCCCTAGAACACGAATCCGAGGTCGGTTCGATTTGCTCTATACATATATATATCCCCTCGCTTGTTAGCACGATCACGGTCGCAATTTTTGACTTAGGGCAACCAAATTCGGTCTAAAAATCAATAGCGTGAATATCTCGGACGAGTTCGTGATCCAGAGGAATCGGTCCACGGGAACGGTGTGAAAGAGGGGTTTGAATTAGTTGAAAATTCGCTACCGCACGGCTGTTGCTGCGATTGCCCCCAAATTGACTCGAGTAATGAGAAATGAACGCGCTTTCGTATGAGAACCTAGTGAACCAAATCCGTTAATATGGCAGGGGAGTTCTCGGCAGAGGGGAGCTATTAAATTAACGCTATGCCTTACTGGACCACCCAATTACCAAAAAATTTCATTGACATTGTATTTTGAGCCGTCTCTTTTATTTGATTTGCCTACAGCCTAATAAATCTTGAGTAAAAAATCCTGAGGTGGGCCAAAAAGGGAGGAACAAAAAAAATTAAAAAAAAATTGTTTCGGATTCGAACCCAGGCACTCCGCATTCCGCAATGGTGAAATAGTGACATACCATTTAACCTAATTTAACTGATATGAAAATCATCGTAATCTGAAAAAAGTTTTGTTCCGACAGCAGCCTGTCGGGAAAAGTGCATTTCATTCATGCGACAATCGAGTCGAACCTCATAAGTTAGAACGATATCAATCAATTATGAATGAAATTTAGGCCGGGATAAATATTTTAATTGCAAATAACTCCTCTAACAAGAGTCCGCCTTCCCATGTCGTATAGGCAACCAAACCGACTCTGTTTCATTTTTCATTTTCATAATTTTGTTCCCCCTCAGTTGGTGCCAAAAGAGTGGCCTGCGGTAAAAAGAAACACGATTTTATGATTTTGACTTTCTATACCACGGCCTAAATGTCATTCATAATCGATTGATATCGTTTTAACTTATGAGGTTCGACTCGATTGTCGCATGAATGAAATGCACTTTTCCCGACAGGCTGCTGTCGGAACAAAACTTTAATTATGTTTTTTCCTTACATTTAGTCAACAATTCAACAGAATAATTCGTAATTCAATGATTGTCATTTATGTTGTATCATTCGCTCTTAGGTGAGTAATTTTCTCGTTTACGTATTGAGTTTCCGGTTTCTTTTGTGTGTTTTTTTTTAAATGCTCCTGTCTAGAGCGCGGGGGGGGGGGGGTGCTGGCTCTCTTTGATTTTCGTTACGTCAGAAAAATAGAGAATTTGTAATTTTTATAGTTACAGTATTTCAATTTTGACGACAGTAAAAACTTGATAACATAACAATAAGAACTGCGCGTTTCTGTGAGCTGTACTAAATCATCCTCACATGATATGGTTGCGTTGCAAAACTCAGGGCTCGTGTTTAAACGCTGAAGTGTAGAATTAAGTACGTACTGGAGTTTTGAAACGGTGATTTGTATCGCGATGGGACTTGTTTTGTTGGATTTTAAACACTTACTCAGCGCTGAGCTAAATTGACAGTTTTGCAACGGCAAAAGACTAAGTGCTTATTAAGCGCTGAGCAAGTCACAAGCTTTGCAACGCGGCCAATAATGCACTTAAACTTGGCAATTCATTCAAACAAATTTACACCCCCCCCCCTTGTTTCATAATGTTGTCGCCTCACCTAACATTGATGCTCAGAGCCGCTTCTGTTACTTACGTTAGACGTCACGCTCAAGCGAGGGAGGAATTCTGTGGAGAGCCGTATATTCTGGAAACCGTCAGCGACCGACATAATTATTCCCTCAGATTCTGCACACTCTATATCCATCGTAAACCGCCAGCAATCAACCCTTGGTCCACCCAATGATTACTGTCCGCCCCTTGTCGGCGGAGACCGGAGAGTCTTCGGAAAGAGCGCGCTACCGTTGTTGCAAAGCGACCTAGAATGGATTCAATGAGGAGACTGTTCGGAACATCGAAAAAGGGAATGGGGCGGAAATACGTCCAGAAAATGTAGGTTTCCGAACAAGGGAAGCATGAACAGAAAGGCGGATGAATTCGGATTCCTTATGTGGGTCAAGTGCCCGAAAAGGTGGCCAATTGATCACCGAGTGACGTTCGAGGATTTGCTGTCCCAAGCCATGGATAAGGTCGACATTAAAAATAAAAGTGGGCTATAAAGCTATCTTGCGGGGCGTGCACAGAAGCGACGTACTGTGCTACTGTGGCACGCTGGAGAAGAGGTTCGGGACAATAAGAATTAGGGAACACTTAAAAAGATAGAACTAAAGTTTCTTCCATCGTATAAAGAGATGCTATGCAACAGGTTTCGATCCCGGAGATCACAGTGTTGAAATACTGACGGCAGGGGCGTACCTAGAAATCCTTCCGGAGGGGGCGATTCCGGCAGTACGCGGCCTACTAAGGATCGGCGGGGATGGGTGTTGTAATGAATGCCCTTCGTATTGATGATATTTCGCAAAAACGTGGGTAAAAACGGCCTCCCGATAGGTGGATGCCCCCCCCTCTGGGTACGCCACTGACTGACGGTCGGCTTGGGTCATAAGGCAGTTGAGAATGGTGGAAGGCTTGTTCATTCAGAGGGAGCTGTGCCATTAAGATAGCCTTAATGAAAGGAGTGAGCTCCCTCCTACTGGAATTGTTGCCTCCATCACACGAGACAAGAGGGACTAAGGCGACTAGGCTCGATTCTTTTCTAAATAAGATATTACGGTGGAAGTACCACATTTAAAGTATTATGTGTGTTAAAAGAGGAATTTTGCATTCAGCTCCGCTAACGCTATTCACATTTCACACTTCAACCAACAAATCAAATGTACTATACCCTAGCTACGGCATACACAAAAAGTAACTAAGCGTTTACGGGACTGGTTGCAAAATCTTTCTAACATAAATTGGACAACGGTGTGAACCGGGCTTAAATCAGTTCTGTAAGTCAGTTATAGGGCTTGTAGTGTCATTGTTATAACCACGCATCCCCACCCTTATTATGTAGAGTCCATTGAAGATGGTCGTGAGGGACCGAAAGCTGGCTCTGGACGGATAAATTTAGTCAATAATTGTAAACTGGAGAGACAAGGACTTGTATTTCCAAATTTGACCGGAACTCCACAATGATGCCGCCTCTTTCATATAGTGAAGTGAAAGACTGTTTAACGGTAACTCAGGCGCCTAAAATGGCGCGGACAAGGACTGTAAACCGGACTGCCGGATAATAAACATAACCAGGAGACTGGCAGGAGGACGGCCTCAGCTAATTATCTCATCACCTCCGTTGGAGAACCCGGAAGACCCTTTCAGGCGCCATTCTTTGATTATAAGAACCCCACCACCAAACGAGGCCCGAGCTCGTGCCCGAGCGAAATAGTCGTGAGTAGTCCAAGTCAGGCTAGTACATTTGTGAACGTAAGCGCACTAGCTATGAGCGACGCAGACAGGAAAAGGAAATAAATCTCCATGCAGCCGTAAGGTCCCTAGGAGACAAATAACACAGTTTTTTTGTCATATTAGTTTGTCTGTCATATTATTTTTATCCTATTCTTATAAACTTAGCGTATATTGAGATATATGCTTCTAGCACGACCCACTTTCATTTCCTTACTTTTCGAAACCTTGGTATTTTATCTTTTGTTGGGAAGGTCATAAACGATTATTTTAGGTGATTAACATAATATACATTCAGACAGTGTGGCGTGATCGTGTAGGGCACTTGTACTGTATTTCCTTTTTAGCGGACGCCGCGCCGCCGTTCACTATAGTTCAGAGTCCAAAGTCCACAAAAAAATTAAATAAAATAAATGACTCGTAATTGGTTTATGTTGAATATTTTAACTGGCTTATCTTTTGTACTTTTTCCTCCCATCTTCAAATCCGTAATTATGATTTAAGTCATCATTGTTCCTCTGATTTATACCTTTGGACTTAGCTCAAGTGTTGATAAGATAAGCGTTGAAATAAAATGAATCCATTTGTCTTGTGACTGAACAGTCAAATTAGGAGACAACCGTGTTTTTTTGTTTTTTATTTTGTTGGCGCCCAAGAGCCTGGAAATGGTGTGGCTGTATTGCTTGACAGTCATTCTTTTTGTTCCGTTTCTTTCAGGCTTGGAGCCTCTACAGCCTAGCGTAAGATAAAGATGAGAGATCCTAATAACAAATTAATGGAAATTAAGTGTCCCACCGTGTATGCAGTATCGTGCCGCCGTTGTGGAGTACAAGTTTGAAAGAAACAGCACACTCAGCCAAGATGACAACATGAACAGAAATGTTCAGGATTTTGTGGACTACATTCGAAAAGCCGCGGAACAAGAGGTGAATTTACTTGGAAATGTCATGGACTATTTTAGATCCCAGTCTATGTATAATTACATTCCAAGACTATACGATTTTTTGGACTGTTCAGAATTGTAGTTGATGAGTAAACTGGTTTTATCAGTCTAGACAATTCTCAACTAGCCTGGATATTTATCTAAAATATGCAGATGAATTTTAAAAATGCCCCGCTATTGATGATTCAATCGTTTGTGATGATAGAAATCAGAAAACTATATTTGGTCCTACTCCACGCAAGGTTACTAGTCTTCCTATAGGTGCCGCAGAGCGTCATCCATTATACTGTCCTTCATATATACCTCACACGCAGTCGTAAGCAACTTTGCGCTGGCCCCAACTGATAATATGGGCTGTGATTTTAGAGCATCCCTATAACTGTCAATTTCAAAATGATTTGACTCGCCCTAGGGAGAGCAGTCGTGAGTCAAGAACTTCAGGTGACGTCAGTATCCACACATCAATTCCGATGGTCAGGGGGAAACCTCTGCGGCGTCTATGAAGAGTCAGGCACCTTGGTTGTTGCATATTCGGATTTGAGCGTTATTCTTGAGTTATATCATTTCGTGGACCCACTTATAGCATTCATAGCTCGAGGAAAAATAAAAAATATAGAAAGATGGTTTCAACTTGTTTTTTTTTTTTTTTTTTTTTTCAACAGGCACAAATAATCGTTTTCCCGGAGAATGGTCTACCAGGGAATTTATTCGAATTGCCCGATCCAAACCAGAAAGTTATTGTTGCCGATGATTTGACTTATCCTGAGGTTAGTATTTCACCACTTTGTATTAATTAGCATCCTTTGTCATGTGACGTTTCTTCATTCATTAATTCACTTGCTGTGCACCACGGAGTTTGCCGAAGCTTTATGGTTCGGATACAAGAAGGACCCAAATACAGTTGGGTCCCCACAACAAGAAAACAACTGATAGATTTGCCACGATTGCATGTTTACCCAGGAATTTAAATTGTAGTAGACAGGGGAGTATTTAAAGGCATAAAAAAGGGTGGCACACGCACAAGCCTCCTGCGGCGTACTGCTCTGAACTCGTAGAAGGATTTACTGTGAGTTATTGGCGGAACTCGATTGAATGAAAAATGTTATCGTAAAGCACCGCAACAAATTTTATTATGACTCTCATGAACTCTGCGATCAAATCACAAAAAATCAAGATAGCGCTGCGCAAAGTGCTGCAAAATTTCTTCGGTTTCGGGAGAAATACTTCTATTCACGTACATAAAGGAAAAGTGATTCATTCTTCATTGGACATCCGATTCTTCAGCCAAGTTCTGAGGCACTTCAATGTAGAAAAGGACCTTTTTGCTGGAGCACACTGAGCGGAAAAGCTTGTCAGGATTTTCAGAATTCTAGCGACAGTCGTGAAAAATTCTTCGTCACAGTGATTTAACGTTTCTTCTGCCAAATCTGCGGAATTTTCTGTTTGTTCTTAAGCCGAAAAAGTTGTCCAGTTCTCCTTCTACAAAAACAAATCTCCAAAAAATCTCCGCTGAAACACATTTTCAGGGCCCAATTGTGTCTCATCCCGCATGCAATCAAGCTGAGGTTCAAGTTCCGTCAAGCCGATTTGTATGATGTTCTGCGGAGCTCGAACATACATCCGTGACTCGAGAGCTGAATCTTTCATTCCAAGATTGCTTCGATAAATGGTACGAATACTGTGATTTCAATTAAATGTTCAACACTCTCAGTGAGAGGATTCGGTCGATCCTTCATCCGCTGAGTGGTGCGACGCTCCTTGATTTCAATAGATAAAGACATCAACAATAGGTGGGCAAACACGAGCAGGTATCTGCGGCATATTCATGTTTTTCACAGATATTGGTGGTGAAAATTCGCTCGTTAGTGGGCAATAAACGATGAAAGATCTACAAATATCTGCCGAACGATATCCGTGGGATTTCAAATCCGTCAGATGTGATATGTGGTCCCCCACTAACCTACCGATTTCTCATGAGAGATATCTGTGGGACAGATCTGTCGGTTTTGAATCAGGCGACAAACCTTAACGTAACAATCTGGGGGCTAATTCTACATATAACTCTCAAATTTCAGCAACGGAAAATGGAAGGAGGGCGTAGGGAGGTACCCCGTTGTCATGGTTTTTACGATTATAACGGAAACATGTATTATTTTGTCATTACTTTTCCTACGAGACTTCCCAATCTAGCCAAGGTGACTAAATTTTCTATAGGTGTCGCAGATCACTGTCCTTCACCTACGTCATGAGCAGTCCCAACCGCCATTGCGCTGGACCCAGTTCATTATTAATTGTTATTGAGCTGTGATTTTTGAGAACTCATAAACTTCAATTTCAAAATTAACTTTCTCTGCTGCTCTAGGGTGAGCAATCGGGATTGTTGGTGACGTCAGTCTCCACCCCTCCCGTCCAATGGGCAGGGGGAAATCTGCGGCACCTATAGTAAAGTTTAGCCACCTTGAAATATAGCGTAAAAATCCCGAAGTTGTATTCTACAGGTATCGTAAAAACCATAGCATCAGGGTATCTCCCTACGCCCTCCTTCCATTTTCTGTTGCGGAAATTTGAGAGTTGTAGAATAAGCAACCTGATCTGTCCGTTCCATAGTGTTTAATAACTTATTATGTATGATTCAGCCTGGACAATACACTGCTTTTATTCCAGTTCATTTATAAGTATTTGGACCTGAATGATATCAATTTATTATTTCTCAAGTGAAATAGTATATTACATTACGTACATTACAGTAAAATAGTATATTACATTACGAGTCTAGGAAAGGGGGTTACTACCTGAGAATTTTTTTGCGATACGATTACAAAGACTTATTATTGAGAAATAATAAGTCGAAAGAGTAGGTAAATCACCTTCCTATACGAGTGATGTACGAATTTTTCCACGCGACGGCAAGGAAATTTTAAAATTATTGAAAACAGTGTAACTAGACGTAACGTGAAACTGAAAAGTAGGGGGCCGACCGACCAGTCGACCAATGACAAGAGCACCATTGAACCTTTGTGTGGAATTGGAACAAGTGAGGTGAGAGAGCCGGTGTTCATGGATCTGTCTTAAGTATCTATGTGTATTCCAGCAGTGTTTCATTCCATTTGGTAAGAAAAAAAATTGATTGAAGTTTCCTTTAAAAACTCATGTATTTCCTCAATCGGAATTCCACGTTTTTTGTTGTGAAGGACTGTGACAAACCGCCAACTGACTTCTCGTATGTTCGTTCAAGAAGACCTTAAACGAGATTATAACCCGAATTCATTTACTTTCCGTACCGGACGGAAAATATTTTTCGGACTAGTACAGAAAATTTTTCGAATGTCACTGAGAGGTAATGGTCAACTTCCCAGACTTTTTTGGGTACAGAAAAATGACTATTTTCGGAGCATGTCGCGTGAAAACGCATTTCGCTCCCTTCTTTTTTTTTTTTTAAACTCCATGTCTGTCACCGATCTCAAATATCTTTCGAACCCGACCGATAAATGAAATCAGACATATGTGCCTCCACTAACGAGCAGATTTGATCGGGTAACAGATATTGATCGCAGACAACTTTTGTACGTTAAGGGGCGACAGCCGATCTCGTCGTTTGCTCTAGATCGTAAACGATATCTGTTGAAAACATCGGCCGATCAAATCTGTCAAAATTATCTGCCAGTTAATGGGCCACTAATGCTTTTTTTTTCTTCAAAGATTCTTCTATTCAACGGTTTCAAGCAAATTTAAATTTAAATTTATAGTCCGGGAACCCACCGTATGAAAAATCCGAATCATCTGATCGCGTTTGAAACCATCATCAAGATGTTTGGACGGAGAGATTTGGACAATCACGCGCGTTTGGTTATTTACAAAACTAAATTTCACCATTTTAAGTCTGCAAACCTCATTTCGCCGATTTTTGTTGTGTAAAAACAAAATTTTGCGAATTCGTTTCCTCATTCAAAACCCAATTTTGTGGACTGGGCTCCTATAAATCCCAATTGAAGGGACTTGGGTCCTTGAAAACCCAATTTTCTGGGATTCTGCTAATGCTGCTGCTAATGCTAATGCTAATTAAGATAAGGCGGAATACGAGCGGTAGAAAAGCTAATTGTGCCATTTTGGCTTTTTCTACCTCCAATTTCTCTCTTCCATAACAAGATGTTTCAAATTTGGAACCTTAAAAATCCACTTCAGCCCATTTTTGTTATTTCCTACCTCAATTTTCGCGGATTTTCAAGCTTTTAAAAATCAAATTTTTGGGGGTTCACTATTACTAAAATCAGTTTCGCAGGTTAATTGGCTAATTCAAATAATTAATTTGTCTTTTTCAAAAAACTAACTTCCGAATTTGGTTTACTCAAAACCCAAATTTCGTCATTTCTGTGCCTTTACCCAATAATTGCGGACTTTCACTTTTTCAAAACCTAATTTCGTGGATTCGATTCATTCAAACTAGAAAACAACAATTTTAATATTAAACTGATCAACGATTAGTCGTTTTTAACTTGCTTTCAGGCGTCCTCTGAAACTACTTCGCCATCTGGTCACCCTATGTAAATACGCCCCTCGGCGACCAGGCGGGGCCAAAAAACAAAGTTGGGTCGTCGGGTTGATCGAGATAATACAATTACATATTCACTTTTAGCCAAAAATCAGCCGTTTTTTCACTTTTATATAGCTATGGATTCGCGCTTTTCTCAATATTTTAGCCGAATAAATTAACAGCGTTTCTTTATAGCGCATCTGCTTAATTTCGGCCGCAAATTACCAAGTTTATCAATTCTAGGCCATGAATCAGCGTAATTCTCAATTTAGCTATCTGATAATTAGGGATTTTTTTCTCATCTTTAACCACAAATTAGGACCCTTTCTCGCTCCTATTCTCGAATTCGGGTTTCTCTCAATTTTAGGTGATGTGAATTTGCAATTTTTATCAAGTATCACCCCATCTTTTAGGGTTATTTTACGATTTAAGACGCATTTGTTTCACTTCTAGCCTTGAATTAACGCTTTTTATTTTTTTTTTAAGCAAATAATTTCTAAATTTTACTGCAAATTGGCCTCCAGAACCCTGTATTCGCTATTCATAGATAGCGAACTCCCGTCTCAGACTGAAGCCGGGGCCATCTTTAAGGCCCCCCCACCCTGGCCCATCTTTAATCTGGAATAGGCGGCCATCTTTAAGTTGGGCAAAAACGTATCAATTCGTATTGGGTGGCAGCGGTGATTGTTACGGTGGGGGGTCAGCAGCTTGGACTAATATCCTGCTACTGGCCCCCCTCCCTGGTGGATGGTGCGGAGTTTTTCGCTGCTCTGGAGAACGCCCTGGAATGCCTGAGGGGCATCCCAGTGGTCATAGGGGGGGATTTTAATGCGTGGGACCTCGCGTGGGGCTCGAGGAGGGGAAGCCGGAGGGGGCGCGCAGGTGCGCGATCTCATGTCTGGGTGGGGACTTGTGCTCGCGAACCGGTCCGAGTGCGGACCCACCTTCCGCGGGCCGTCGGGGGAGTCGTACATTGACTTAACCCTTCTGGGTGGTCAACCACTCCCTCGGTTGTGTTCGTGGGAGTTGGGCATGGACGCCTCGGCCGACCACTGCCTCGTGTCATTTGGCATCGTCACAGGTGTCAGTGGCCGTGGCGTGGGAGGTTCGGGATCGGGCCGGTTTGACTTCAGGCGTGCCCGATGGGACGCGTACAGGTGCCAGGCGGATCGCCTCCTCTTCGAGGCCGACCTCGCGGGCCCTCCTCCGGGGCGTCGGGATTGGAGCTCGTGGACGAGGCCGTGGAGGCGATGGAGGCCATCGTCATGGGCTCCGCTGACGATACAGTCCCGCGTGTTCACCAATCACGTGGCGGGATAGTTCCGTGGTGGAATGCCGAGGTTGCGGGTCTTTCCTCGCGGGCTCGTAGGCTGCGCCGGGCCTATCAAA